>CP092874.1:92726671-92751205 GCA_030710605.1 Cordylochernes scorpioides | reverse complement strand
TGGATAAAAAAAATTATATACCGTTAAACCTGTCTATAGCGTCCCCTCTAAATAGCGCCTCCCTCTCTATAGCACCCGATTTTAAATACGTAGTACGATGCGATTTACATTAAAAGTGACCTGTCTATAGCACCCCCTCTCTAAAGCACCCTATTTTGATGAGTCCCGAGAGGAAACGCTATAGATAGGTTTAACTGTACCAATATTTCAGTTGGATGAACGCCAACCTTTTTCAAGGTACAAAAACAAGTAATACAAGTAGTTGTAATAACGTTGTTGTACCTTGAAAAAGGTTGGCATTCAGTCAACTGAAATATTGGTTAACAATTTTTTTAATCCAATATATATTGCCTTTTAATATATATAATCAAATATCTTTTTGCGGATTGCTATTTCTTGAAGGAAAACATATGAATATATTAGAAATATATTTCAAGCGCTATTTTTTAAACATATATATTTAAAACCTATTTTATAGCCCTTTTTTATACTGCAATGATTAAATTTTAAGGAGGAAAGGCATAATTCCTCAGTGGTGAACCCTCTCAGCGGTTTCAACATTTTAATCTACAGACCGCTTCACTATTGTATTAAAATGAATTGTGATATACCCTGCATTTAAAAGTATTCAGTGTTCTTGATCTTGATTACAATTCTTTTTCTTATACAATATAATACACTGCGGCCTGTGATTGTAAAACGACACTTGAAGTTACACCGCATGAGTTTCTTTTCAACGAAATATCAAAATATTTTATTTCAAGGTGAAATATCGACTATTTCTAACCTTTTTGGATGAGGTATGAAAGGGTGAATTATTAAGGGTGAATTATTTTTTTTTGCTAAGAGCATTTGCACTTTGCAAAATTTATTATAGTGTTATTTACTCATATATCAATTATTTTACCTATTTTACTCAAATAACACCCCACATCTTCCACCTTTAGAGAGTAAATATTTATAATATTTATATAATCAATTTCTAAACGGTTATATAATCAATATAAGAGAAAATATGTAAATTAATCACCGTTAAACATATTGTAACGTAGAAATCAAGTCTTTGTATATCTGAAGATGTAAAGGTATTTATTGATGACGTCACGGCGACTAGTCGACAATTATCAACAAATTAACAAAACTATCTACAACTAGAGAATCTTGAACAAGCAAGCAAAGAAATATTTTTAAAATGATTTCACAAATACAGAGTAATATACACCTATCCCCCGATTTACACAGTACTTGTTTCACACGTTTTCGCTTTTACACGGTTTTCCAAATAAGTTTTTTTTTTGTTTTATCGCACCATACTAAATACACTGCGGCCTGTGATTGTAAAACGACACTTGAAGTTACGCCGCATGAGTTTCTTTTCAACGAAATATCAAAATATTTTATTTCAAGGTGAAATATCGACTATTTCTAACCTTTTTGGATGAGGTATGAAAGGGTGAATTATTAAGGGTGAATTATTTTTTTTTGCTAAGAGCATTTGCACTTTGCAAAATTTATTAGTGTTATTTACTCATATATCAATTATTTTACCTATTTTACTCAAATAACACCCCACATCTTCCACCTTTAGAGAGTAAATATTTATAATATTTATATAATCAATTTCTAAACGGTTATATAATCAATATAAGAGAAAATATGTAAATTAATCACCGTTAAACATATTGTAACGTAGAAATCAAGTCTTTGTATATCTGAAGATGTAAAGGTATTTATTGATGACGTCACGGCGACTAGTCGACAATTATCAACAAATTAACAAAACTATCTACAACTAGAGAATCTTGAACAAGCAAGCAAAGAAATGTTTTTAAAATGATTCCACAAATACAGAGTAATATACACCTATCCCCCGATTTACACAGTACTTGTTTCACACGTTTTCGCTTTTACACGGTTTTCCAAATAAGTTTTTTTTTTGTTTTTATCGCACCATACTAAATGATACTGTGATTGAACACATGCGCTGTGTACACATCTCACAAGGAATCCCGAGCTTATGTGCTGACTTGCTGCACACGCACACTGTGTTTGTATTTCTTCGCATAAAAATTTCGCGAAAATTTTTAATTTTCGATTTACACTTTTTCTCAGGAACGTATCTGCCGTATAAATCGGGGGATAGGTGTATATTTTTTATGATTCTGTTGAATTTTTTCATTGAATAATATTAAATTAAATAATAAATTATTTCTTCGCCACAATATTTTTAGATGGAAATCTCTAATAATAAATGTCAGTAGACAAATTTCGTCTACTCAACAACAGTCGCTTCATCTACAACGAACTGATCTACTTTCACACAATTTGCTGATACACCTTCCCTGGTGTTACCTGACTCGACTACGCTACTCAGTGGAGCATCTAGAATTACCAATTTCAGACAATTCAGCGATTTTTTGAACTCCTTGTCCCAATATCTCCTTTACCCGGAATATGTTTTGGTATCTAGCTTTATGAAGCTTTATCAAAATAAATCCTTTCTATAAAATATCTCTAAAATATAAACTACCGTCATACGAACGCTTTACGTTAAACACAATATTAATAATTTCAATAATAATTTTCAAATAGGGAAATACACTAATTAAGAAAACTTGAAGAAGTTGTATACAATTCAACAGTAAATTCAACATTTGAATCCACTCTATACTGCATATAAATATACAGTTAAAACTATATTTCATGAAATGGTTTTATTATTTTAATAAAATATACAGAAAAGATGATTTTATCATCAGAATGGTCTATAAAATATTCACCATAATCTTTATAAGACCATTAAACCAATAAACATACAATAAATATCAGGCTTCGTTCTAGATATGATTTAAAGAGAAAGGCAAACGTAAGAAAATGTTTGATAACTTGAATTTATTTTTATTCAAATATATCTTTAAAATCTCAATTTTTAGACTCACGCACAAAACCTAAGGAAGTTGTACCTTTTAGAATGTATATCGGAATTCAGACAATAACTCTGAAAGTAACACTCATGGACAAAACTTGAGGAAGTCGTACCTTTCAGCATGTATATCGGGATTCAGACAATAACTCTGAAAGATACACTCACGGACAAAACTTAAGGAAGTTGTACCTTTTAGAATGTATATCGGAATTCAGACAATAACTCTGAAAGTAACACTCATGGACAAAACTTGAGGAAGTCGTACCTTTCAGCATGTATATCGGGATTCAGACAATAACTCTGAAAGATACACTCACGGACAAAACTTAAGTAAGTTGTACCTTTCAGCATGTATATCGGGATTCAGACAATAACTCTGAAAGATACACTCATGTACAAAACTTAAGGAAGTTGTACCTTTTAGGATGAATATCGGGATTCAAACAATAACACTAAAATATATTTAATACACAGTGACTTTATTGAAGACACACGAGATTACCAAGTGGGAAAAAATTGTCTCTGTCTCCTTAAAAAAACAGAATCCGGCGATATCGAAGATGTTTCAATTCGTTAAGTTTTGTCCACAAGTGTTTTTTGATATGATGTTTTGAAATAATATATATATGTTATATAAAAATATTATTTTATTTCAAATTATAATTTCATAGATTCAAATACTCTGTTAAATCGACCGCCAGAGGTCACGCTTTCCCTATAAAAATTCATTGTTGTTGTTTCCCGTTGGCCGGCTCAAAACCTTTGTACATTATGTAAATACGCTTTTCATATTTTTTTATTCTTACGCCTTAAGCCAGGCAGTACTTCTACCAAATTATGTATTTTATATATATCCCTTAGCTCAAATAAAGAAATCTCTGATCAAAACCATTCTTATTATTATTCTTTCAAGATTTTAACCACGACTGCATTAACATAGTATAATCCTCAAGATAATTAAATTCAAGGAGAAAATCTCTTTTTTTATATAAGACTAGCTAACCCGGCCACGCGTTGCTGTAGCTAAGTTGTAATATATATATTGATTATAATCACTGCATTAATAAATGTCAGTGAACTTGTTTATATGTATTGTTTTTTGTTTTTGAGATATTCTAATAGAACGTTCTCACAATTTTTGTAAAATATTTATATATGCACAAACACAGAATTTAAAAATATGTCTTAAAATTTGCTATAATTATTGTTATAAATATTATTTTAAAATAATTCGCCAGAAATCGTCCCAGTAGTATACTAAACAACTTCCCAAAGTTTCATGGCAAACATCTAAAATAAAATAATACTTTAAATACTTTGCTACAATATTAAAAAGAGGGGTGCTTAGGTGTTTAAAATGTAAAATGTGCTCTAAATAGTATTACATAGAGCCTTCATAATAAACATATTTAAAATAAACCAATTAAAATATAATAATGCTCTAAAAAAAGACTTTGCTACAATAATATAAAAGAAATGAAAATAAAAAAAAGACACCCACGCTGAGCTTCGAACCTAAGTTTGTTATAAATATTATTTAAAAATTGTTTATGTTAATTTTTATTTTAAAAAGCCTACATTTTAAATAAAATAATATTTTTAATAATTTGCTACAATAATATAAAAGAAATGAAAAAAGAAAAAACACCCACGCTGAGCCTCGAACCTAGGTTGTGGGGGTACGAAGCTGTGTACCTAACCTATAGGCTAAGCTTGCCGTTACAAATACGCTCATGCGAGGCTATTTCAGGCCATACGCATGCCGCGAGGGGGCGCTGATTGCGAGTGAATTTACGTTTTATTGTAAATAAAAATGCAACGATATGTTATTTCTAAAGAGTAATTAGCCAGAAACCATCCCGGTAGTATACTAAACAACTTCCCAAAGTTTCATCACGATCGGTTGAGCGATGTAGAAGATTATCACTTACGAACGGACCAACAAACATTCATTTTTATATATATAGATATATATACGTATATTAAAACATGTATGACCTATTACATATATTTTGTTCTTCAAATTAAAGATACTTCGGCCAATAGATCTTTTTAAAAACATTAACTGACCGAAGTATCTTTCATTTTGAAAACTATGAAAGCCGGCCAGGCAGCCCCTATCTTTACGATATATTTTGTTATTTCAATTTCATTTTTCAATAATAAAAATGTAATGGTAACCAATGAGTCTATTAAAAATGGCTTCAAATAAATAAGAATTTTATTGATCCTTTTTATTTAGTTAATAAATTTATTTAAATGTAATCAAATATAATCAATACAATGTGTATAAAACCTCTATCACACAATATCCAATAGTTGTGTGGTTTTCTCTCCTCCCAATCCAACGTGAGGTATTGAGAGTGGTTCATTGGATACTGAAGCTTTGTGTCCTGAAACTTCGTTAGCGGCCGAACGGAAGTAAGCGAGTTATCAAAGGAAATTGGGGAAACATTCATAGCAGGGAACAACTCAATCAATTTCTTGGGTTGTTTTAAACAAGTTGCAACAGGAAATTTCACTGGGGATTGATTTCAACAATGAATTATAAACCCGCTATCCAAAGTAAATTTGTGTCTGTGTGTGTTTTACAATAAATTAAATGTAGATATAATATGATAAATATTTAATTAAAAAAGCATATATTGGATCAAAATATCATTTATTTTACCAATATTTCAGTTGGCTAAACGCCAACCTTTATCAAGGTATAATAAAATAAAAACATAAAACTTCCAGGGAAAAGTTTATTTTTTTCGCATAATTATTCGCATACAGAATCAATTCCAAACAACTGTTTATTATAAGCCATCCTTCAACCCAGACTATATCCGTTTTTCCTCCTACTGCCCACTCAGCCATAAAATCAATACTGTAAAGACCTTAACTAAACGTATCCATAGCCACTGCTCACTTCAAACCTTTAAAACTGAAGAAACTCAGAATATTATAAGAAATATAAAGACTTGTTAATATCCTTTATCGTTTATTCTGAGACATTTCTATAGCCCCTCTGAAATTCAGAATTCCCCAATCTATAAATCCATTAGCAGTATTCCCTATTCACCAGTATCTGTTTCTATAGCCCGTCATCTAAAGAAATTTGGAATCAAAACCTTTTTCAGAAACTCACCTAATTTAAATTCGTTACTAAGAAACCCCATAACAAAGAACAATACCATTAATTATCCTTCCAATATTAAGAATGCCATATACTCCATAGAATGCAACGAATGCAAAACCAAATATGTCGGCGAAACTGGCAGACATTTGAATATTAAAGTATCAGAACATAAACGAAATATCGATAATCAAGACAGTAGATCTTTAGTATACCAACATATAAGAGAAACAGGCCATTCCTTCTCCCTATCAGAACCAAAGACCCATTACTCCAACATCCCCAATAGACTACAGAGACTTGTAATAGAATCCATCATATCCAGAAAGCTCAATAGTATTAACAGAAAAGAATAGATATTCCAGAAATTTATAACATTATATTCCCTGAGCCCAGCCCATAACCCCCAGGTGAAGCACGCGCAATAGAAGCCCGCGTTGATCATGCTTTCAAACAAATGTAAACAGTGAATAGACTTTATTTAATTTTAAATCATATTTTATTGACGTATTAATCATATAATGCAATTTCTCCCGTAGAAGGGCGTACTTGCCCGAAAGCTCGAGGTATTTTTAAATAAAAAAATATTTTAAAAGAAACTTTTCCCTGGAAGTTTTATGTTTTTATTTTATTATATTAATTCAAGGGATTATTTTATCGAACTTTATCAAGGTATTATAACATTTTAATGTGTGTCAACAACAAACTTAACGCCAGAATATTTGTTGTTCTTGATTATTTGTTAAAAAACACACTTTAAAATGTTATAATACCTTGATAAAGGTTGGCGTTCAGTCAACTGAAATATTGGTAAAATAAATTATATGCCTTTTTATTTAAATATTTATTTATGGATTGCTATATTTTCAAAAATATATAATAAATACCAACAAGGCGATAAGACCAAATCCAAATATATAAATGATGTGTGACGTTTCTTTAACTCTGCGTTGGTACCATCTTCAGACAGAAGTACTGAATGAGAAATTTCACGACAGCATGTTTTAAATAGTTACTGCTATCAAGTATGTAAACAAGATAGCAGATAAGAAGAAGATAGTTTTCTGAGAAACATATACAGTAATCTCTCGTTAAGACGAACTCAACGGGAGAACGAAATACCCTTTTCGTCTTAAAAGAATATATACCGAATTCGTATAAACCGAATTCGTATTAGACGAATTGAATTCGTGGTATCCGGGGGTTGTACTTATGTACTACTGATGAGTGAGAAAACTACATTTCTGAGGAATAACGAATAAATTTATTTGAAAACAATATTAATGAAAATATTTTATAATTTTAAGGAACAACAATTATGTATATGTAAGTACATA
Organism: Cordylochernes scorpioides; assembly: GCA_030710605.1. Classification (NCBI taxonomy): domain Eukaryota; kingdom Metazoa; phylum Arthropoda; class Arachnida; order Pseudoscorpiones; family Chernetidae; genus Cordylochernes; species Cordylochernes scorpioides. The sequence goes on along the minus strand of CP092874.1, from coordinate 92,743,821 downwards.
AAGTATTTTATTTTAAAAGACAATATGGATAATATAATCACAATGTAAGGCAATAACATGAGAATATAAGTTTATTTTAAAACACAAATAAAAAAGAACAACAAAAGAAACAACTTACATAATAAACTTGGTACATACAATGTTTATGTGTATGCAGCATATGCAGTGTGCATAGAGTATCCTATATCTGGGTTTTCTCTGCAGGCTTCAGAAAGTCTGTTATAGTTTTTTGGTGGTATTTGATTGGGCACTGTTTCAGACACTCCCTTCTTATTTTATCCAGGTCATCTTCAAAATGAACATCAATATCCGCAGAGGTTTTGGACAGCTTCTGGAGGGTTTCGAGGGCCGCGATTACTTCCCCTCTAGTAGGCATCATTATCTCTTCTTTCACCTCATCGTCTTCTGTTTCTTCTTCTTCTTTCTTCTTTTTCTTTCTTCTTCTTCTTTCTTCTTTTCTTCTAATTCGGGTGAACCGCAAATTTCCAACCCTTCATCCAGGGCAACATACTCCAGGAAAGTCAAAGTCTCAGCTGGGTTTGTAGCTGAAAGGAGTTTGGTCCATTCTTCAGGCTCATCAAGCATTGTTTCTGGAAGTGAAAACGAATCAGCTGTTTTTTCCACACCCAATGAGACACTTATTTCTTTAGCCTTTTCTTTGACAAGTGCGCCGGATACAGGAATATTATTTTGTCTACTTTTTTAAAACCATTTTAAAAGCTCATCTTCCACGTCTTGATGGGATGCTTTTCGGAGTCGTTTTGAAGAGCTCGAAGACCCTGAGTCAACAGCTGCATCTATTTTTTCTTTGTTTTTTAGAATGGTTGATAATGTGGATTTCGCAATTTGAAATGTTTACACAAAAGACAAAGAGAGCCAATACTTGATATCAACGGCGTTTTTGTTGTTTTAATAGTTTATTGTTTTACTTATAACTCGCCTTTAAAAGCATATTAGAATTCGTTTTAACCGATTGATTAGTTCTGCTGGGGGCTAAATTTAATTCGTATTTCGTCATAACCGAATATTTAGTCTTAACCGGCAAAATCTCTTTGGAAAGCATTGAAATTTAACGGGGGAAAAGAAACGGTTCGCGCAAACCGAGAGTTCGTATAATCCGAGTTCGTGATAACGAGGGATTACTGTAATATTATTCTTAGAATTAGGAGTGGAAAAAACCTACTTTTTTAGATATAATTAAAAGCATATCTATAAATATCATTGATATTTCTTCTTTCTTCAATTCTGTTAATTTTAGCACGTTTATTCTGAATGAAAGAAGCTTCTTTGAATTTTCTTTTATAGTAATTTTTATCATAATCTCTAGCATCTTTGTTTATTTTAGATTGAAATTATTATGCCCAGTGATTTTTCTATGTCTTAAGGTGAAGAAATCTCATTTATAATCTATAAATATAATAAATATCAATAACGTATTAAGACCAAATCCAAATAAAGAGTTACTGACGTTTCTTTAACTGCGTTGTTACCATCTTCAGACAAAAGTATTGAATGAGAAAATAGAGAATATGGTTTTACGGGCTACTAAACCATAGTGTATGATATTTGAGCCCAATGAATAAGAAAATATTTCACAGCATGTTTTAAATAGTTACTGTTATCAAGTGTATAAACAAGATAGCAGATAAGAAGATAAGATTTTCTAAGATCCCTAAAATATTATTCTTTGAATTAGAAGTGGAAAAACCTACTTTTTATATATATAATTAAAAACGCGAAAGTGTTTGTGGATGGCTTTTCTTGATTTATCAAGAAATTGGGTTGTTCAAATATCAGGGAACAGGTTAAACCAATGTTTAGTTGATTTCCGTTCCAATAGATGGCGCTCTGCTTTCTAAAAAGCACGTGTGCTACTGGTCAGGATATGCCTTTTTTGTTTTTAATAATTAAGATCATATCTGTGAAATATAATTGATATTTTCTTTTTCTTCTATCTGTTAATTGTAGCAAATTTGATAAGGCACAATTTGAATTATAGATTATAAACACAAGGTAATAAGACCATTTATTTGGATTTGGTCTTATTACCTTGTGTTTATAACACATTTCTTTTGAATGAAAAAAATGTCTTTAAATTGTCTTTTATAGTAAAATTTTCTCATATTCTAGCACCTTGTTTCTTTTAGATTAAAATTATTGTGGCCTGTGATATTTCTATGTTCTACAAGTGTAGAATTCTCATTTATAATCTATAATCCAAATTGTGCCTTATTATAATTAATATAATTTTCAGCAGCATTGATATAATTACACTTGATATTAAGAATAAAAGAAGATTTAAGGATTTATTTTTTTATAAAGTATTATTTTGAAAATAGAGCAATCCATGAATAAATCTTTAATTGAAAGGGATATATTTGATCAAAAAATCATTTATTTTACCAATATTTCAGTTGGCTGAACGCCAATCTTTATCAAGGTATTATAACATATCAATGTGTGTCAACAACAAACTCAACGCCACATAACGTGGACTATATTAAGTTTTAAAACAATTTTTTCTTATATTCAAAAGAGAGGAAAAAATGATATATACATTTATAATACAATATAATATAATGCGGCTTATGATTGTAAAACGACATTTTAAATACTATCCCGCATGTGTTTCTTTTCAACGAAAAATCAAAATTTATTTAGAGGAGAAATAACAATTATTTCTCACCTTTTGGATGAGGTATTAAAGGGTGAATTGTGAAGAGTAATGATAAATGGAAAAATAAAAGTGCCCAGGGATGGGAAACGAACCCACAGTGTTCCGCTTACCGGGCAGATGCCATGTCCACTAGGCTACCCTGGGCATATTTTTCCGTCCATCCCTGGACACTTTTATTTTTCCGTTTATCATTACTCTTCACAATTCACCTTTTCATACCTCATCCATAAGGTTAGAAATAATCGTTATTTCTCCTCAAAATAAATTTTGATTTTTCGTTGAAAAGAAACACATGCGGGATAGTATTTCAAATGTCGATATACATTTTTATTATAGACAAAATAAATTTTGCAAAATAAGGGTGTGAATATTTTAAAAATTAACAATAAGGCCTATTTTATATTTATTTGTGTAATGTGTAAAAATATTTTTCATATGGAAAATAAAATGAAAAATAACAAATTATATATAAAAGAAATGTTAAACTAAATAAATATTGATCCAATATATGCCTTTTTAATTAAAGTAATATACATCCTCTATACTATAAAAAGAATTGACAGTATGACTCACAGTGTAGCTACTTGTATACTTACCAAAGGAGGAAACACTCAATAAATTTACATCCTTTTTTTGAAATTTGAATCGATTGTTTTTCACATTACCATGATATATTTTATATAATTTACTGAATATTAACATAAGTAATTCTTTTTTTTTAATCCCTAGTACACGTGGTAAAGGCCATGATAATCATGGTAGGTAGAGGTAGGCGACTACTTTTACTGTAAGTGCACCATATGTCTACACATGTGAAAAGCAGTTCGACTTTGTACTTACAAATGTGCCAGAGCCCCGTTTGGTTACTTGCACTCGCTGGTGGGATTGGAATTTTACAAGAATCGGAGGCCATTGGAGCATTTTTTTTTAATCAGAAAAAAAGTGTCCAATGCGGGAATCGAACCCGGGTCGTAGCGGTCGAAACCCAACGGTTTAGACCATCCTTCCACCAACCCCCTATAGTAATTATAATACAATATAATGCGGCTATGATTATAGAACGATGTTTAACAAGTTTTACCTCAAATCCAGGAACACTTTTATTTTTCCGTTCATTATTACTCTCCACAATTCATCCTTTCATACTTCATCCCGAATAGGGAATAGTCGTTATTGCTCCTTAAATGATTAAAATTACGATTTTTCTTTCTGTAAAAAGATTTGCGCTAAAACCTTTTAAACATCGTTCTATAAGTAATTCTAGATGATGCAATATTTGTGGCCAGTATCTATGATATTCATTAATAATGGCAAGCTTATCTTAGATCAAATATATTTTAAAAAATTTCTGATATTTCGAAAAGGTAGATTCCGTATCTTCTTCTAGAAACTACAGGTCTCTAAGCACTTTTTATCCACTGGTATATGAGAATTAGGCCTTTTCAAACGGGTAAAAGTGACGTTAATGAACTATTTTTTCAAATAAAAAATGGTTTTATCTGTGATTATTCTATGTATTAAAGCACTTTTTGAAAAATTATGAAAAATATCAACAACGAAAAGTTTCAAAATATAATACCCATTGAGAGCTTATCTCTTGTCGAAATGGAAATTAAAATCTCACATAATCTTATAAACCAACTATGTAAATAAGTTCTTAAAATTAAAGATACTTCGGCCAGTAAATCTTTTTATTATCTCGACGTTTCAACAAATATCTTTTGTCCTCGTCAGGAGCAAATAAAAATTAAAGTTTTTGGCAAGGTGTTAAAAATTATTCTAAGGTTGCAAAGGCGTTCTCACGCGATATTTTTGTCGAAACGTCGAGATAATAAAAAGATTTAATGGCCGAAGTATCTTAATTTTGAGAACTATGAATGCAGGCATGGAATCCTCTATGGAGATATCGGTTTTGATCTTCATTGAATAATGAGTGCCGTTGCCATGTTAGTATCCTTGGACCAGAATTTGGTCAAATATTCCAAGGGTCCACTGGTATGGTCGGACTTCTCCCTTCCGACAGCCTCTATCTTTACGATGGGAAGGAGGACGACGAAATAGCCATCCTTGCGTCAGCGAAGTGCCGAATTTATCGGTACTTCGTGCAGGTGGGGCTGGGTGGTGGAATTGAGGACATCGCCTGGAAGAAGAGACTTGTATGGTGGGGAAGACTCCCCGGCTGAAAATTTAAATTTGTAAATATTAATTCTTCTTTAAATTATTATATAATATGGCAAAATAGCCTAGCTGTGAAAGCTTTAGACTTAAGGACCTGATGTCCCTGGTTCGAACACACTTTTCGCTCTCTTTTTATTTTCTTTTTTTTTTTTGTAATTTTTTTCCTCATTTTGTAAATATTGACTGAGTTGTCAATAAATTTGTTTTAATTGTCAATTATCTCTATCTTTACAATATATAAATATGGTTGAAGAGAATCATCATAGAAATAGCTCTTCCTTCAGAAATGTTCGCCATTTCTCTAGAGTAAATACCAGGAGTGATCCATTTATATCCGTAGCAATAAAATGTGTCGTCACGTAATGTTTTCGTTATGGTTAGCAGTCACGCTTAGTTAATCCACCTAATAATAAATACCATAGGAGAGTTATTTTTAGAAACATAATTAGTTATAATCGATATTTGGCCATGAAAAGGTTCAAGAAAGTCATGTAGCTTGAGGCATACGTATGATTTACATTTGAAAACTGCTAAAAACTGTTTATAGCGATCATATCCATGATAAACTACTTCTTTAACACTTTGAGGATGGATGATTCTACAGTTTCATAGGAGGCAATAGGATCTGCTGGAATGGCGGTCTCACGTGACGTTTTACATGTATGTGGCGACCACACTTTGCTTCAGCGAGCGCGAACTGGGACAAAGCTTTACCACACACACGGGCAGTGCAACGGCTTCGGCAACCGTGAGCGACAACCTGACTATGCATGCTCGAGATCCGAGACACTATGGCCACTCGCGCGGTAAACAAGAAGACTTGATCTCAACGGCCGTTACTTCTTTTCTCTTTATATATTTCTGGCTTTAAATAAATTAATTTTAATCATAATTTTATCAGCGGCCTTTCCACAAGCCACACCAACACATCACGCAACCATCCCACAAGTACATTAGGTCAGATAAATTTATTTAGGCTTCATGCTCCGAAGACCAGGGATGATATAGACAGTGATGTCCTGTACAGTACATTAGGTCAGCTGATATCCCCACAACCCACTGATAGATAGACAAGAAGATATGGGACAAGATTATGGTGGATGCGAATTCTTGTCGGCCTTCCACGATTTTAGATTTATTTTGAAAATCGAGGACGCGAATTCGTGTCCTTCGAGCTTAAGGCAAAATCGGCAAGGACGCTAATTCACTTTCTCGGGTAGAAAGTGTTAAGAAATGGAGGCATATAATCACGATTGTTTATTTTACAACCAAAACTTCTACTGTTTTTACTGCCCTTAAAAAATATTGGGAAGGTTTCATTGCAGAAAGAGAAGTAGAAGTTTGTTTTGTGAAAGAAACATTCATGCTTAAATGTCTTCAATTCATATAGATGGAAAGTAATTACTTTATATTAAACAAATATTTTTAATGGGAAAATTTTTCGCATGACTGGAGTCATTTCAAATTCTAGAAAGTTATTTGATATTTCTCGAGTTTTTGCTTAAATTCCACACGAATACAATTACTTTAAACTACAGAAGCTCTAAAGAAAGATATCTGGTGATGTTGTAACCAACTATAATAGTTATGGGCAACATGTAGTAACTAATCGAATTCGAAAATCCTTTTCCAAACTATCTACATGTTCCTACAATTGGGTTAAATGATTTCGATAACCACCTTACTTAGACTTATGACAATTGACAATTAAAAATGGTTTATTGACAGTCTAGTCAACAGTAGGGAGAAGGTTTACAGCCATTTTTAGAGAAATATATACAACAGACGGAGGGACGTCTGGATTTCATCAGGAGTTTAAAGCCGCCTTGAGTTCGGACAGTCCGTTGCGGATTATGAAATCTATGTCCCCAGCATGCTCGATGACAGTGTTGAGGAATTGGACATGAATAATCTTGTGTTCATGCGAACACTCTAACCTTAGACTTATAGCTGATATTAATTTCTTTGATATTTTCTTTTAAAACTGATTAATATATATATAAAACAAGAAAACATTAAGACACCAATGTTTTTTTCATACATAAATCAAATTTATACTGTCTTTACTGCGATTATTTATTAACATCATGGAACGCGATATCACAAACTCAGGGATATTTGCGTCGATACCACTCTCTACATCACAACAAATCGGCTATATACAATCCTGTTTAATTCATAATTTTACATAATTAACCAAAGAAAATTGTCCGAAGAGAAAAACAAACAACAAAGCAAAATTCACAAAGCAAGCATCGCAATTCTTTTCCTTCTAAGTTTCCCTCTCCCTTTTCCACTTCAAAAGAAAGTTGTGAATAAATTTGCAAAATTGATCAAAACTTTTACACCTCTCTTTATCGTCTACAAATTCATCAAGCTGTTAAAAGGGGAAATATAGTATTAGAGCTCTAAAGAAGCGGCCTGGTAGATTAAATTGCGAAACCGCTTAGAGGGTTCACTCTTGATGACCCAAGCCCTCTCAATATATTTTTTCATCGCAGTAAGGACAGTAGAAATTTGATTTATGTGTTTAAGAAACATTCATGTCTTAATGTTTTCATTTGTTATATATAGATGGCGCGTTATTGCTTTGTATTGATTAATGTAATGCCAAGATTGTCGAGACATTTTAATTTTACATTTTTTGGTTTATGCTCTACTAGCAAATGTCGTTATCAGTGAGGGCACATTTAATTCTTATTGTGGAAAATTTATATTTATATTCATAGAATCCCCCCCCCCCCCACATCCAATATAGGATATCATGAATTGGTCTAAAATGAACAATCTTCTAAGTGATTTAGTTAGTACAATGAATTTGATATTTAAACTGAAGGGGGGTAACACCCTTGATTCCCGACAGTCATGAACCGGGATTGAATCTCGCGTTAATTTTTTGTTTAATATGTGAATAACCTTCACGTATTATTCACTTTTCAATTATCATGAACTAGGTTGCTCTTGCTGAGCGGTACCTATTAATGTGATTTTGAACCGATATATGATTAATTAGCATATCTTTTCACAATTTCTGGAGGTATTATAAATTCCAATATGAGTAATCGGATTATATTTATTCTCTTCTGTTTGATTATTATTTGAAATTCCTAACTACATCACTATATGTTCAGGAGTTCAGCCAACTCAAATATTAGTAAAATAAATGATATTTTGATTCATTATATGCTTTTTTAATTAAACATCACTATATATCTAAATTTAAATATCGTATTTTCAATAAAGTCTTCAAAACTTTCATGCTGTAAGATTGAGATTGAATCAACTTTTATTTACATCGTTCATAAAATATTATGGTGACAGATGAAAACTAAAGAAAATAATAACAAGGATGAATATACATAATGAAATCTAAACAGTCTTCATTGGTTTAGATCAAGGGCTACAAGACATCCTGAATTCGGCCCTTGGTTATAAATGTTTCTTTGTTCCCAACATGTTCAATTACCATGTTGAGGAAATCTCGCAGAATTATCTTGTTTTCTGTCGAGAGTGTCTCGGAGAGTACATCCCTTACATGCTGGTATAGGACCGCGTGCGCTACTTCAAACCTACAAACCTCCTCATAGAGGGGATATAGGAATGCTGTAAGAATACCAAGCCATTTATGTTACTATTACACCACGCTTTAATATACATAAAATTTGATTTTAAATGATGTCATAAAATACATATAATCAAAACAAATAACTACCTTTCTATTCTCAAAATTGAATTAAACGATAACCAATATATCGTTTACTTGTTTCAAATTTACAAAGTACTTCAATTATCATAAAATGTATATATTAATTATACAAAAGGCGTTCATTCCAATATTATTAGAATTAATAATGGGAAATTTATTCTATTCAATATATATAGATAGAAACCATTAAAAGGAGATAAACCAGCTTGTTGAATGCTGAATTGTTAATGAGTCGTAATCAATACGAAGGAAACAAAAGGTAGCGAAATAAAGACATTTCTATTGTCTGAAACAAATCAGACTTCTTAGAATGAAATAATTGTCACAGGTTCCAAGACAATTCATTGATTCTCTTGTGTATATCTTGTCGCCACCATTAATTCTGTCTTCTGTCTTTATACATTAATATAATACATATAATGCGGCTTATGATTGTAGAACGACAATTGAAAATTATCCCGCATGTGTTTCTTTTGAACGAAAAATCGAAATTTATTTTAAGGAAAAATAACGATTTTTTCTAACTTTAGGGATGAAGTATGAAAGGATGAATTGTGAAGGGTAATGATAAATGGAAAAATAAAGTGTGCAGGGATATAGTGGACATGGCATCTGCCCGGTAAACGGAACACTGTGGGTTCGTTTCTCATCCCTGGACACTTTATTTTTCCGTTTATCATTACTCTTCACAATTCATCCTTTCATACTTCATCCCTAAGGTTAGAAATAATCGTTATTTCTCCTTAAAATAAATGTCGATTTTTCGTTCAAAAGAAACATTTGCGGGATAATTTTCAAATGTCGTCCTATAGACATTAATATCTAAATTTCTTGAATAATTTCGGCCATTTTATTTTCTCAAGGTTTCAACAAAAATCTGTTGTAATACAATATTGCGACGTGGAAAATTAGGGAAGACAAAAACTTCAGGATGAGACAACAATTTATTCAAGGCAAGAACAAACTATGAATGGTAAACAAAAGATAAAGGAATGAGGTAATTTTTGTTGCAAATATGTTGCCTATAATTTTGTGCAACATTTTCATTTAATATTTAAAAATATTCCTTATTGTTTTAAATTTTAAGTATGATTAAAATTTACAATTATAAATAATATTCTATGAAAGAAGATTAACAACGCGGGAAGAAGAAAAAAGAATAAACACAAGAACAGGCAAGAACAGATACTTTACGTGGCTCTTATATATCCTTTCTTTTAATTTTATATTTTAATAAATATTTTAATGATTATATAATTGACGTGATCCCTATCTTCCCATTTAAACACCCACAAAAACCAACAATTTTACAGAGTAGCAAAATATAAACATAAAAAAATGATACTCTGTTAATACTAGTGTAAAATTTTTAAAAAATGCTTGTAAAATAATAAATAATCCGCTACATTATAAAGCGGCTATGAATGTAGAACGACGTTTAACAAATTTTATCACAAATATTTCTTTCTACAGAACACTGGCAGAACAGAACAGTTCTCTAAAAAGAAATATTTGCGATACAACTTGTTAAACATCGTTCAAAAATCATTTGTCTTCATCACTAGAAATAAAAATAAAGTTATGTCAAGGCGTTAAAATTTATAACTGGTTGAAATGTTAAGAAAAGGCATCGCCTTATCGTGCAACTGAAAGTTGCTGATGGCTTGCGCCATCTATCGGAATAAATATCAACTATTCTCGTTTATTTTTAATCATTCCATAATTGGCAAATACCGGAATAGTTGATATTTATTCCGATAGATGGCGCAAGCCATCAGTAACTTTCAGTTTCACGATAAGGAGATGCCTTTTTCTCAATTTATGCACCATATCCCAGTACAATATCACATTTGTGCTATTTTCTCACATTGTGGCTGAAGTGTGTCTATTTTTAAAGAAATATGAATGCTTGCCAAGCAAATTTTATCTTCAAGATGAATATACAAAGTTTTTAAAATGTGATTACTATTGGATAAAGATTTTTCTAACACTTTTAATTTAAAGAATTCCAAAAAGCTTTCGTTGTTGTTGTTGTTGTTGTTGTCATGTTCAATGCTCTTCATTGGAAAATGGGTGGCGTTGCCACGTTAGTCACTTTAGTAATGAACCACATTAGGAACAGGGTGGACCGCAAGGAGCAAAAAGCTATTGTTGTTGTTGTTGTGTCCAATGAAGAGCCTCAGATGTCTCCATACATCTCTATCACAGCAGCAGAAATATCCACTATCTTGGGTGTGTAAAGTTGCTGCTCTGGTTCCATGTCAATTTTCTGTTGTTATTGTTGTCGTGTCCAATGAAGAACCTCAGATGTCTCCATACATCTCTATCACAGCAGTTGCAATGTCCACTATCTTGGGTGTGTAAAGCAGCTGCTCTGGGCCCATATTAATTTTCTGTTGTTGTTGTTGTTGTTGTTGTGTCCAATGAAGAGCCTCAGATATCTCCATACATCTCTATCACAGCAGCAGCAATGTCCACTATCTTGAGTGTGTAAAGCTGCTGCTCTGGGTCCATGTCAATTTTCTGTTGTTGTTGTCGTGTCCAATGAAGAGCCTCAGATGTCTCCATACATCTCTATCACAGCAGCAGCAATGTCCACTATCTTGGGTGTGTAAAGCTGCTGCTCTGGGTCCATGTCAATTTTCTTGTTGTTGTTGTCGTGTCCAATGAAGAGCCTCAGATGTCTCCATACATCTCTATCACAGCAGCAGCAATGTCCACTATCTTGGATGTGTAAAGCTGCTGCTCTGGGTCCATGTCAATTTTCTGTTGTTGTTGTCGTGTCCAATGAAGAGCCTCAGATGTCTCCATACATCTCTATCACAGCAGCAGCAATGTCCTCTATCTTGGGATGTGTAAAGCTGCTGTTCTGGGTCCATGTCAATTTTCTGTTGTTGTTGTCGTGTCCAATGAAGAGCCTCAGATGTCTCCATACATCTCTATCACAGCAGCAGCAATGTCCTCTATCTTGGATGTGTAAAGCTGCTGTTCTGGGTCCATGTCAATTTTCTGTTGTTGTTGTCGTGTCCAATGAAGAGCCTCAGATGTCTCCATACATCTCTATCACAGCAGCAGCAATGTCCACTATCTTGGATGTGTAAAGCTGCTGTTCTGGGTCCATGTCAATTTTCTGTTGTTGTTGTCGTGTCCAATTAAGAGCCTCAGATGTCTCCATACATCTCTATCACAGCAGCAGCAATGTCCACTATCTTGGATGTGTAAAACTGCTGTTCTGGGTCCATGTCAATTTTCTGTTGTTGTTGTCGTGTCCAATAAAGAGCCTCAGATGTCCCGTATATCTCTATCACAGCAGCAGCAATGTCCACTATCTTGGATGTGTAAAGCTGCTGCTCTGGGTCCATGTCAATTTTCTGTTGTTGTTGTCGTGTCCAATAAAGAGCCTCAGATGTCTCCATACATCTCTATCACAGCAGCAGCAATGTCCACTATCTTGGATGTGTAAAGCTGCTGCTCTGGGTCCATGTCAATTTTCTGTTGTTGTTGTCGTGTCCAATAAAGAGCCTCAGATGTCTCCATACATCTCTATCACAGCAGCAGCAATGTCCACTATCTTGGATGTGTAAAGCTGCTGCTCTGGGTCCATGTCAATTTTCTGTTGTTGTTGTCGTGTCCAATAAAGAGCCTCAGATGTCTCCATACATCTCTATCACAGCAGCAGCAATGTCCACTATCTTGGATGTGTAAAGCTGCTGCTCTGGGTCCATGTCAATTTTCTGTTGTTGTTGTCGTGTCCAATAAAGAGCCTCAGATGTCTCCATACATCTCTATCACAGCAGCAGCAATGTCCACTATCTTGGATGTGTAAAAGCTGCTGTTCTGGGTCCATGTCAATTTTCTGTTGTTGTTGTCGTGTCCAATGAAGAGCCTCAGATGTCTCCATACATCTCTATCACAGCAGCAGCAATGTCCACTATCTTGGATGTGTAAAACTGCTGTTCTGGGTCCATGTCAATTTTCTGTTGTTGTTGTCGTGTCCAATAAAGAGCCTCAGATGTCTCCATACATCTCTATCACAGCAGCAGCAATGTCCACTATCTTGGATGTGTAAAGCTGCTGCTCTGGGTCCATGTCAATTTTCTGTTGTTGTTGTCGTGTCCAATGAAGAGCCTCAGATGTCTCCATACATCTCTATCACAGCAGCAGCAATGTCCACTATCTTGGATGTGTAAAGCTGCTGCTCTGGGTCCATGTCAATTTTCTGTTGTTGTTGTCGTGTCCAATAAAGAGCCTCAGATGTCTCCATACATCTCTATCACAGCAGCAGCAATGTCCACTATCTTGGATGTGTAAAACTGCTGTTCTGGGTCCATGTCAAATTTCTGTTGTTGTTGTCGTGTCCAATAAAGAGCCTCAGATGTCTCCATACATCTCTATCACAGCAGCAGCAATGTCCACTATCTTGGATGTGTAAAGCTGCTGCTCTGGGTCCATGTCAATTTTCTGTTGTTGTTGTCGTGTCCAATAAAGAGCCTCAGATGTCTCCATACATCTCTATCACAGCAGCAGCAATGTCCACTATCTTGGATGTGTAAAGCTGCTGCTCTGGGTCCATGTCAATTTTCTGTTGTTGTTGTCGTGTCCAATAAAGAGCCTCAGATGTCTCCATACATCTCTATCACAGCAGCAGCAATGTCCACTATCTTGGATGTGTAAAGCTGCTGCTCTGGGTCCATGTCAATTTTCTGTTGTTGTTGTCGTGTCCAATAAAGAGCCTCAGATGTCTCCATACATCTCTATCACAGCAGCAGCAATGTCCACTATCTTGGATGTGTAAAGCTGCTGCTCTGGGTCCATGTCAATTTTCTGTTGTTGTTGTCGTGTCCAATGAAGATCCTCAGATGTCCCGTATATCTCCTATCACAGCAGCAGCAATGTCCACTATCTTGGATGTGTAAAGCTGCTGCTCTGGGTCCATGTCAATTTTCTGTTGTTGTTGTCGTGTCCAATAAAGAGCCTCAGATGTCTCCATACATCTCCATCACAGCAGCAGCAATGTCCACTATCTTGGATGTGTAAAGCTGCTGCTCTGGGTCCATGTCAATTTTCTGTTGTTGTTGTCGTGTCCAATGAAGAGCCTCAGATGTCTCCATACATCTCTATCACAGCAGCAGCAATGTCCACTATCTTGGATGTGTAAAGCTGCTGCTCTGGGTCCATGTCAATTTTCTGTTGTTGTTGTCGTGTCCAATAAAGAGCCTCAGATGTCTCCATGCATCTCTATCACAGCAGCAGCAATGTCCACTATCTTGGATGTGTAAAAGCTGCTGTTCTGGGTCCATGTCAATTTTCTGTTGTTGTTGTCGTGTCCAATAAAGAGCCTCAGATGTCTCCATACATCTCTATCACAGCAGCAGCAATGTCCACTATCTTGGATGTGTAAAGCTGCTGCTCTGGGTCCATGTCAATTTTCTGTTGTTGTTGTCGTGTCCAATAAAGAGCCTCAGATGTCTCCATACATCTCTATCACAGCAGCAGCAATGTCCACTATCTTGGATGTGTAAAGCTGCTGCTCTGGGTCCATGTCAATTTTCTGTTGTTGTTGTCGTGTCCAATAAAGAGCCTCAGATGTCTCCATACATCTCTATCACAGCAGCAGCAATGTCCACTATCTTGGATGTGTAAAGCTGCTGCTCTGGGTCCATGTCAATTTTCTGTTGTTGTTGTCGTGTCCAATAAAGAGCCTCAGATGTCTCCATACATCTCTATCACAGCAGCAGCAATGTCCACTATCTTGGATGTGTAAAACTGCTGTTCTGGGTCCATGTCAATTTTCTGTTGTTGTTGTCGTGTCCAATAAAGAGCCTCAGATGTCTCCATACATCTCTATCACAGCAGCAGCAATGTCCACTATCTTGGATGTGTAAAACTGCTGTTCTGGGTCCATGTCAATTTTCTGTTGTTGTTGTCGTGTCCAATGAAGAGCCTCAGATGTCTCCATACATCTCTATCACAGCAGCAGCGATGTCCACTATCTTGGATGTGTAAAACTGCTGTTCTGGGTCCATGTCAATTTTCTGTTGTTGTTGTCGTGTCCAATAAAGAGCCTCAGATGTCTCCATACATCTCTATCACAGCAGCAGCAATGTCCACTATCTTGGATGTGTAAAGCTGCTGCTCTGGGTCCATGTCAATTTTCTGTTGTTGTTGTCGTGTCCAATGAAGATCCTCAGATGTCCCGTATATCTCCATCACAGCAGCAGCAATGTCCTCTATCTTGGGTGTGTAAAGCTGCTGCTCTGGGTCTATGTCAATTTTCTGTTGTTGTTGTCGTGTCCAATAAAGAGCCTCAGATGTCTCCATACATCTCCATCACAGCAGCAGCAATGTCCACTATCTTGGATGTGTAAAGCTGCTGCTCTGGGTCCATGTCAATTTTCTGTTGTTGTTGTCGTGTCCAATGAAGAGCCTCAGATGTCTCCATACATCTCTATCACAGCAGCAGCAATGTCCACTATCTTGGATGTGTAAGGCTGCTGCTCTGGGTCCATGTCAATTTTCTGTTGTTGTTGTCGTGTCCAATAAAGAGCCTCAGATGTCTCCATATATCTCTATCACAGCAGCAGCAATGTCCACTATCTTGGATGTGTAATGCTGCTGCTCTGGGTCCATGTCAATTTTCTGTTGTTGTTGTCGTGTCCAATAAAGATCCTCAGATGTCCCGTATATCTCCATCACAGCAGCAGCAATGTCCTCTATCTTAGGTGTGTAAAGCTGCTGTTCTGGGTCCATGTCAATTTTCTGTTGTTGTTGTCGTGTCCAATAAAGAGCCTCAGATGTCTCCATGCATCTCTATCACAGCAGCAGCAATGTCCACTATCTTGGATGTGTAAAAGCTGCTGTTCTGGGTCCATGTCAAATTTCTGTTGTTGTTGTCGTGTCCAATGAAGATCCTCAGATGTCCCGTATATCTCTATCACAGCAGCAGCAATGTCCACTATCTTGGATGTGTAAAGCTGCTGCTCTGGGTCCATGTCAATTTTCTGTTGTTGTTGTCGTGTCCAATAAAGAGCCTCAGATGTCTCCATACATCTCTATCACAGCAGCAGCAATGTCCACTATCTTGGATGTGTAAAGCTGCTGCTCTGGGTCCATGTCAATTTTCTGTTGTTGTTGTCGTGTCCAATAAAGAGCCTCAGATGTCCCGTATATCTCTATCACAGCAGCAGCAATGTCCACTATCTTGGATGTGTAAAGCTGCTGCTCTGGGTCCATGTCAATTTTCTGTTGTTGTTGTCGTGTCCAATAAAGAGCCTCAGATGTCTCCATACATCTCTATCACAGCAGCAGCAATGTCCACTATCTTGGATGTGTAAAGCTGCTGCTCTGGGTCCATGTCAATTTTCTGTTGTTGTTGTCGTGTCCAATAAAGAGCCTCAGATGTCTCCATACATCTCTATCACAGCAGCAGCAATGTCCACTATCTTGGATGTGTAAAGCTGCTGCTCTGGGTCCATGTCAATTTTCTGTTGTTGTTGTCGTGTCCAATAAAGAGCCTCAGATGTCTCCATACATCTCTATCACAGCAGCAGCAATGTCCACTATCTTGGATGTGTAAAGCTGCTGCTCTGGGTCCATGTCAATTTTCTGTTGTTGTTGTCGTGTCCAATAAAGAGCCTCAGATGTCTCCATACATCTCTATCACAGCAGCAGCAATGTCCACTATCTTGGATGTGTAAAACTGCTGTTCTGGGTCCATGTCAATTTTCTGTTGTTGTTGTCGTGTCCAATAAAGAGCCTCAGATGTCTCCATACATCTCTATCACAGCAGCAGCAATGTCCACTATCTTGGATGTGTAAAACTGCTGTTCTGGGTCCATGTCAATTTTCTGTTGTTGTTGTCGTGTCCAATGAAGAGCCTCAGATGTCTCCATACATCTCTATCACAGCAGCAGCGATGTCCACTATCTTGGATGTGTAAAACTGCTGTTCTGGGTCCATGTCAATTTTCTGTTGTTGTTGTCGTGTCCAATAAAGAGCCTCAGATGTCTCCATACATCTCTATCACAGCAGCAGCAATGTCCACTATCTTGGATGTGTAAAGCTGCTGCTCTGGGTCCATGTCAATTTTCTGTTGTTGTTGTCGTGTCCAATGAAGATCCTCAGATGTCCCGTATATCTCCATCACAGCAGCAGCAATGTCCTCTATCTTGGGTGTGTAAAGCTGCTGCTCTGGGTCTATGTCAATTTTCTGTTGTTGTTGTCGTGTCCAATAAAGAGCCTCAGATGTCTCCATACATCTCCATCACAGCAGCAGCAATGTCCACTATCTTGGATGTGTAAAGCTGCTGCTCTGGGTCCATGTCAATTTTCTGTTGTTGTTGTCGTGTCCAATGAAGAGCCTCAGATGTCTCCATACATCTCTATCACAGCAGCAGCAATGTCCACTATTTGGATGTGTAAGGCTGCTGCTCTGGGTCCATGTCAATTTTCTGTTGTTGTTGTCGTGTCCAATAAAGAGCCTCAGATGTCTCCATATATCTCTATCACAGCAGCAGCAATGTCCACTATCTTGGATGTGTAATGCTGCTGCTCTGGGTCCATGTCAATTTTCTGTTGTTGTTGTCGTGT
>CP092874.1:92661195-92726571 GCA_030710605.1 Cordylochernes scorpioides | reverse complement strand
TGGTCGGGCTTCTCCCCCAGGCAGCCTCTATCTTTAGGATATACACTGGTGTCCAAAAAATAAGAAACTTTTGTTTTTTAATGATATGTTTTAAAATATACAGCGCTAAAAGCTAAAAAGTAATTTAATTAGGTATTTTAAGTCGTAGAATTTATTTATCGCAACCATTCGATTCGGTAAAATTGAAAATATGCAAAATTTTGCTTGTCTTTATAAGTGTGCTATTTGGCGTGTCGTTTACCGCATCTAAGAATTGTCCAATTATAATTTTATTTAATCCATAGTTAATTATGAGTTTACGAAAAATTTTATCAGATGATTTAAAATGGAGAGCTGTTGGAAGAATGGAGGCAGGGCAATCACAAGTTGAAGTAGCAAAATGGCTAATGTGAATAAATCTGTGGTCAGCAAAATATGGAAATAGTTCATTGAGACAGAAACCATCAAAAGAAAAGAAGGTTCTGGTAGAAAAAGAAAAACAGCTACCTCTGAAGACCGTTATCTGGTCGTAACTGCCAAGCGCCATAGGGAGATGACAGCTATTCAACTCTCTAATGAACTCTCAAGTGCTACTGGAACGAGAATTTCAAGACAAACTGTTTACCGAAGGCTTCACGAAGGTGCTCTTTATGCAAGACGATCAATGGTCTGTATCCCTTTAACCTTTGCTCACAGGAGAGCCCGCTTGAATTGGTGCTTGGAACATCACGCCTGGACTCATGATCAGTGGGCCAATGTTCCCCCTCAGTGACGAGTCAAGATTTAGTTTAAACACAGATTCTCGACGAGTTTTCATCTGGAGGGAGCCTGGAACCCGCTATCATCCCAGTAACATCAGGGAAATAGACAGTTTTAGAGGGGGCAGTCTCTTAGTCTGGGCTAGCATCAGTTCTAGCAGTCGCACACCCCTCCACATTTTTTTCTGGGGGCACTTTAATTGTCCAAAGGTACAGGGACGAGATCCTTGAGCCCTATCTAAGTGCTTATAGAGATCAAATTGGTCACAATTTAATTTTAATGGACGATAGTTCTCGTCCGCATAGGGCTAGGCTAGTCAATGAATATCTCCAGAGTGAGAATATTCGAAGGATGGATTGGCCAGCCAGATCTCCGGACCTGAATCCAATAGAGCATGTGTGGGATGCTCTAGGGAGGCGTATTGGAGCTCGTCACCCCTCTCCCAGAACCCTCGTTGAGCTAAGAACTGCTCTATTGGAGGAGTGGGGTTTACTACCCCTGGACCTCCTCCAAAGCCTGGTAAACAGTATGAGGGCTCGCTGTGAGACCTTGATAGCTGTTAGAGGTAATCATACTCCCTATTGATATCTTATTTCTTTAAGATCTGGAACCTTAGCTTTGGGTATGTTGGTATTAATTTGCATATTTCATAATTTCAAATATATATTTTTTTAATTTTCATATAGCTAGTCAAATTCTCCATAGTTTAAACTATTTGTATACTAAATTTTATATTTGTTAATAAATTAGCTTTTGAGAAATTTCAATATTGGTTAAGTTTCTTATTTTTTGGACACCAGTATATATTGTAACAAAGTATTATTATTTACAAGAGGTATTAATAGGAAGAGAGAGTCAGATAATAATACAACATATCCCAAGGTAAAGATAATAATAATGAGAGTGGTCAGCCACCGTCCCGTTTTCCTTATTTGAAGATAAGATTCCGAGAACTTTTAACACCTGTGGTCCAAATAATAATAATTTGTTACAATATAAATAAGGTAGAGGAGAATCATCATGGAAACAGCTCTTCCTTCAGAAATGTTCGCCATTTCTCTAGACTAAATACCAGGAGTTATCCATTTATTTCCGTAGCAATAAAATGTGTCGTCACGTAATGTTTTCTTTATGGTTAGCAGTCACGCTCAGTTAATCCACCTAATAATAAATACCATAGGAGAGTTAATTTTAGAAACATAATTAGGTCTAATCGATATTCAGCCAAGAAAAGGTTCAAGATAGTCATGTAGCTTGAGGCATACGTATGATTTTATATTAGAAAACTGCTAAAAACTGTTTATAGCGATCATATCCATGATAAATTACTTCTTTAACACTTTGAGGATGGACAATTCTACAGTTACATAGGAGGCAATAGGAGCTGCTGGAATGGCAGACACACATGACGTTTTACAAGTATGTGGCGACCACACTTTGCTTCAGCGAGCGCGAACTGGAACAAAGCTTTACTACACACACGGGCAGTGCAACGGCCTCGGCAACCGTGAGCGACAACCTGACTACGCATGCTCGAGATCCGAGATACTATGGCCACTCGCGCGGTAAACAAGAAGACTTGATCCCAACGGCCGTTACTTCTTTTTCTTTATATATTTCTGGCTTTAAATAAATTAATTTTAATTATAATTTTATCAGCGGCCTTTCCACAAGCCACACCAACACATCACGCAACCATCCCACAAGTACATTAGGTCAGATAAATTTATTTAGGCTTCATGCTCCGAAGACCAGGGATGATATAGACAGTGATGTCCTGTACAGTACATTAGGTCAGCTGATATCCCCACAACCCACTGATAGATAGACAAGAAGATATGGGACAAGATTATGGTGGATGCGAATTCTTGTCGGTCTCTCGCGATTTTATATTTGATTTTGACAATCCGGAACGCTAATTCGTGTCCTTCGGGCTTGATGCAAAATCGGTAAGGACGCGAATTCGCGTCTCTCGGGTAGAAAGTGTTAAAAAATGGAGGCAAATAAGCATGATTGTTTATTTTACAACCAAAACTTCTACTGTCATTACTGCGATATAAAAAATATTGGGAAGGCTTCATTGCAAAAAGAGAGGTAGAAGTTTGTTTTGTGAAAGAAACATTCATGCATAAATATGCCTTCAATTCATATAATAAGATGGAAAGTTATTGCTTTATACTAAACTACTGATTTTTAATGGAAAAATATTTCGTTTGACTGGAGTCATTTAGAAAGGTATTTGATATTCTTCGATTTTTTAATAAAATTCTACATGAATACAATAACTCTAAACTACAACAATTCCATGGGTGCGGAGAAGTCCGACCACACCTCCCTGCGGTCCCCCCTGGACCCTTGGAATATTCGACCAAATTCTGGTTCGTTTCCAAGATGACTAACGTGGCAACGGCACCCATTTTCCAATAAAGAGCAAAACCGATATCTCCAAATAGTGGACATCGATGCTGCTGTCATAGAGATGCATTGAGACATCTGAGGCTCTTCTTCGGACACGACAACAACAACAACAATCCCATAGAAAGAAATTGCCTGGTGAAGCTTTGACCAATTACAATCGCTATGGGAAAATAGGAAGGAACTAGCCAAGCTTAAACTTTTTTTCATATAATCATAATATTAAAATAATGTTTTCGATACTCACACTCATAACACATACATTCGAACTTTTATCTGATATTAATTTCTTTGATATTCACTGCGTGACATTGAAAATGGAACACCAAGAAATAGTGGCCAGAAAATTATGCAAATTTCAGGGTAGACGCGCCTAACCGAGTTATGCAAATGATGTAAAATGCGCAGCTCTCGTGCGCACATGGAGTACGATATATGGGAAGGAACTTGCAGAAAGGACAGTATTCGTGTCGTTATTTCTTTAAGGAAAATCATTGCAGAAATTTTGTTCTTGTGTCAAAAGACACGTGTAATAACAGAGAATGCCAGGTCATCGTAAACGGAGGCAGTTCAAGCAGACAGACGCTTTTACGAGGGGCATGGTGATCGGACTGAAAAGGGCAGGTTGGTCCATACGTCAAATCGCAGCTGATACACACCTTGGTGCGTCCACGGTGCACCGACTGTGGAGAAGATGGTTGGAACAAGAAAATGTGGAAATTTATAGGAATGCCGGTGCAACCAGAGTGACGTCAGCACGTGTGGATCGGCGTATCCTTCGACAAGCAGTGGCGGCCCCACAAGCCACTTGTAACGCCATCCTGCAACATGTGCAAGACCCCCTAGATCATTCCATCTCGACCAGAACCATTTCCCGTCGATTGGTTGCTAATGGCTCGCACTCATGCCGTCCGCTAAGAAGACTGCCATTGACCCCACCGAATAGGCGCCAACGTTTGGAATGGTGCCGGGCTAGATCGACGTGGATGACGGAATGGCACAGGGTCGTGTTCTCAGATGAGTCGCGTTTCTGCTTGTCCAGTGATAGTCGCCGTGTACGCGTGTGGCGTCGACGTGGAGAAAGGTCCAATCCGGCAGCAATTGTGGAACGCCCCACCGTGCAACAACGTGAAATCATGGTTTGGGGCGCAATCGCGTATGATTCCAGGTCACCATTACTTCGTATTCAGGGCACTATGACGGCCCAACGATACGTTCATGATGTGCTGCGACCGGTGACACTCCCCTACCTTCAGGGGGTACCCAATGCCCTTTATCAGCAGGATAACACCCGACCGCACACTGCTCGCATTAGCCAACAAGCTCTGCAAGATGTACAGATGCTTCCCTGGCCACCGTACTCTTCTGATCTCTCACCAATCGAGCACGTCTGGGACATCATTGGACGCCGTTTGCATGCGTTGCCACAGCCGCGTTCATAAGACGAACTGTGGCAAATGGTTGAGAGGGAATGGAGAGCCATCCCTCAGGACGCCATCCGTACTCTGATTGAATCTCTACCTAGACGTGTTGCTGCGTGCATCGCCGTCCGCGGTGGTCCTACTTGCTACTAAGCCGACGCCGTTCTCGCTCTGTATTATGACTATCATTTTGAAATAAAGATCACTTATTGTTCGTCTCTGTCTCTCTCTGTCTGCCGAGTTTCATCACTTTCTGGCCACTATTTCTTGGTGTTCCATTTTCAATGTCACGCAGTGTATTTAAAAAAATTGTTAATGTGTGCCAGGGGATTTGTTGAGATATTTGATTTTTACATTAATAGTTTTATGCTCTAGTAGCAAATGTCGTTTTGTCTCTAGCTTTAGAGTGTCTGTAACAAACTTTAAATTATCGCATTTAAAGAGACAATTCTTCTTCTAAAACTGTTATTTCGAATAAAGGTTGGACTGCATACATCAATAACATGTTGAAATGTTTCTTATGAAATTTTAATCCTGACTTCTGCACGTCAAAATAATCAGAAAGCTTTATTCTGAATAAAGGGGCCGAGAGACTTCCTTCCAGCCTGCTGGGATGACGGACCACGCCGTCGGCAAAGCGGGGCCATGAAATAGGAGATGACCACCGCGGCGCGGCAGATCGGCGGAAGCCAACAGAACCAGAATAGACATTCTAGGGTGTCCTCTGAAAATGTAGCTAATAAGTAATACCAATAACCATAACTTTGAAATACTTTCTGGGCCATCGCTGGACTTATAAATCGATACACCACAGATCGAAAAAGCACAATGGTGGAATGGATGGATTATCTATGTTATATTTTCCTCAAATAAACTTCGAGAATATTTCATATTAAATTCTTCCATTATCACAGATACTACACTACTTCCAATCTCTTGTACATATTGCTACGTCGCTTTTCAGCCGTCTTTGTATGCATACAAGGCTTCTGAATAACAAGAGGGATTCTATGTAGATAAAGCGACGTACTTTATTACCAGTATCTGTTAGCATAATTAAGGATTAGATGTATCCAATGTCTACCACCAGAAAGATCTTCCTCGACAACAGCCGTCCAGGTCGGGCAAGCTTCCCTTTGCACCATCTTCCAGGAGACAAGGAGAGTCCCAGAGACAGCTTGCCACTTCCTCTCGCACCACCGATTTCCCCAGACTGTCTGTTCATCCCTCCTGTCTCTAGCTCAGCTGACCTCTTCTTTAATCCCACTATTTCTTCTGGGCCAGTAGTACTTCCTTGTCTACAATCGCCTTGGCTCTTGTGAAGAGGGAAGACAGATGTCACAATATAACTACATTAACAAAAGAAGAACTAAATCGTGAGACGAAGAGATTCTTGTAGATACTTCAACAAACTCTTCGCCTTGTTCTTCCATTGATAATATACTACCAGGTGTTGAGAGAGATTAATCAACTTATCATTTATATTAACATAAAGACTCCTGCCTAGAAGTCCTCCTCTACGTGGCGGGCGGGAGAAGCAGCACAAGTAAGGGACTGCCCTGTAGTACGGTGTCGTGAGCCGCTACGGTAACCGTTAACAAGGAACTCTGAAATATGGCTCACTAACGGGGCAAAGTGAATCAAGAAAATGATTATTCTTTGAGAGAGTGTGAAAGCTTGTAAAAAATAGGAACTTACCCTCTACCTTTTAATTTGTTTATTTTTTTAATCGTCTGTTTTGCACAAGTTGAATCAGGTTAGAAGGATGTATGTAAATTAGAAGATTCTTTTGTCTCCTTAAATACGAGGTAATTAACTCGTTTATTTCTATATATATCTAAAAATGTTTAAAGTTTAATAAATTGATTTTATAAATCTGAGAGTTGTCTTCAAAAACGATCCAACAAATAGTAGCAGAGCGTGGTTACTAGAAAAAAATTAAATAAAAGAAAAATAAAAAAATTAAAAGATAGAGGGTAATTTCCTATTTTTTTACAAACTTTCACACTCAAAGAATAATCATTTTCTTGCTTCAATCCTCCCCTGTGTGGAAACATCTTTTATGGAAGTCCTATTGAGCCTATGCACTTTCTTAGTTTATCTTTTGGAAGATTCTTTGTTAAAAAAGCAGCTTCCATTTCCTCACTCCGGACGAATTCCAAGTTTATAGCTCCAGTTTGAACTTCCTCTTTCACAAAAGGCCACCATTTCATGAGGACAAGACACCACGACCAACATAAAGGCAATGAGAATACTAATCCATATAGGTTACTGATAGGGCTAAATTGAATAAACATAAAGCTTAGTATAGACCATATCATAAAAGACATATAATCACAACATATAACTTCCTTTCTATTATCAAAATTTAATTAAACGATAACCAATATATCGTTTACTCGTTTCAAATTTACAAAGTACTTCAATTATCATAAAATGTATATATTAATTATACAAAAGGCGTTCATTCCAATATTATTAGAATTAATAAAATGGAAATTTATTCTATTCAATATACCTAGATAGAAACCATTAAATGGAGATAAACCAGCTTGTTGAATGCTGAATTGTTAATGAGTAGTAATCAATACGAAGGAAACAAAAGGTAGCGAAATAAAGACATTTCTATTGTCTGAACCAAATCAGACTTCTTAGAATGAAATAATTGTCACAGGTTCCAAATCAATTCATTGATTCTATTGTGTATACCTTGTCGCTACCATTAATTCTGTATTCTGTCTTCTGTCTTTAGACATTAATATAATACCATATAATGCGGCTTATGATTGTAGAACGACAATTGAAAATTATCCCGCATGTGTTTCTCTTAAACGAAAAATCGAAATTTATTTTAAGGAGAAATAACGATTTTTTTCTAACTTTAAGGATAAAGTATGGAAGGATGAATTGTGAAGAGTAATGATAAACGGAAAAATAAGTAGCCTAGTGGACATGGCATCTGCCCGGTAAGCGGAACACTGTGGGTTCGTTTCCCATTCCTGGACACTTTTCCGTTTATCATTACTCTCCACAATTCATCTTTTCATATTTCATACCTATGGTTAGAAATAATCGTTATTTCTCCTTAAAATAAATGTCGATTTTTCGTTCAAAAGAAACTCATTTGGGATAATTTTCAAATGTCGTTCTATAGACATTAATATATAAATTTCTTGAATAATAGGCATTTCGGCCAGTTTATTTTCTCAACGTTTCAACAAGAATCTTTTGTAATAAAATATTGCCACGTGGAAAATTAGGGAAGACAAAAACTTCAGGATGAGACAGCAATTTATTTAAGACAAGAACAAACTATGAATGATAAACAAAAGATAAGGAATGAGGTAATTTTTGTTGCAAATATGTTGCCTATAATTTTGTGTAACATTTTCATTTAATATTTAAAAATATTCCTTATTGTTTTAAATTTTAAGTATGATTAAAATTTACAATTATAAATAACATTCTATGAAAGAAGATAAACAACGCGGGAAGAAGAAAAAAGAATAAACACAAGAACAGGCAAGAACAGATACTTTACGTTGCTCTTATATATCCTTTCTTTTAATTTTATATGTTAATAAATATTTTAATGATTATATAGTTGACGTGATCCCTATCTTCCCATTTAAACACCCACAAAAACCAACAATTTTACAGAGTAGCAAAATATAACCATAAAAAAATGATACTCTGTTAATACTAGTGTAAAATTTAAAAAAAATGCTTGTAAAATAATAAATAATCCGCTACAATATAAAGCGGCTATGAATGTAGAACGACGTTTAATAAGTTTTATCACAAATATTTCTTTCTACAGAACACAAACAGAACAGTTCTTTAAAAAGAAACATTTGCGATAAAACTTGTTAAACATCGTTCAAAAATCCTTTGTCTTTGTCAGTAGAAATAAAAATGAAGTATTTGGCAAGGCGTTAAAATTTATAACTGGTTGAAATGTTAAGAAAAAGGCATCTCCTTATCGTGCAACTGAAAGTTGCTGATGGCTTGCGCTATCTATTAGAATAAATATCAACTATTCTCGTTGATTTTTAATTATTACAGAATTGACCAAATGCCAGAATAGTTGATATTTATTCTGATAGATGGCGCAAGCCATCAGCAACTTTCAGTTGCATGATAAGAACATGTGATTTTCTTAATTTATGCACCTTATCCCAGTACAATATTACATTTGTACTATTTTTTCACATTGTGGCCAAAGTGTGTCTATTTTAAAAGAAATATGAATGCTTGCCAGGCAAACTCTACCTTCAATTTTAATACACAAAGTTTTTTTTAAATGAGATTACTATCGGATAAAGATTTTTCTATCATTTTAATTTGAAGAATTCCAAAAAGCTATTGTTGTTGTTTTCGTGTTCAATGCTCTTTATTGGAAAATGGGTGCTGTTGCCACGTTAGTCATCTTAGAAATGAACTAGAATTTTGGAAAATATTCCAAGGATCTAGGGGGGACCGCAGGGAGGAAAAGGCTATTGTTATTGTCGTGTCCAATGAAGAGCCTCAGATGTCTCCATGCATCTCTAGCACAGCAGTTGCAATGTCCACTATCTTGGGTGTGTAAAGCTGCTGCTCTGGGTCCATGTCAATTTTCTGTTGTTGTTGTTGTCGTGCCCAATGAAGAGCCTCAGATGTCTCCATACATCTCTATCACAGCAGCAGCAATGTCCACTATCTTGGGTGTGTAAAGCTGCTGCTCTGGGTCCATGTCAATTTTCTGTTGTTGTTGTTGTTGTCGTGTTCAATGAAGAGCCTCAGATGTCTCCATACATCTCTATCACAGCAGTAGCAATGTCCACTATCTTGGGTGTGTAAAGCTGCTGCTCTGGGTCTATGTCAATTTTCTGTTGTTGTTGTCGTGTCCAATGAAGAGCCTCAGATGTCTCCATACATCTCTATCACAGCAGCAATAATGTCCAGTAAACCTGCTGCTCTGGGTCAATGTCAAATAAAAGCTATTCATTTTTTTGAGGTAATAGATTGTATTGCAATCGTACAAATTCAACTGAAATTTATTTGTTTCGTATTTATTTATTTGAACACACAAAACACACACACGCGATATCCCGGCTAGGGATAATTGCGTCGATTTACATTTTTTAAAAACAGAAACAGTTATAAACATATTATTCAAGAAAAGGAATTAAAAATAAAAAAGAGAAAAAATAATATATATTAGGAACCTGAACCTTTCAGGCCCGAAAGACAATCATAAATATATTTACAAAAATAGTTAAACTTATGATAATTCTCTCTGCTATTTACAAATAGATATAAATCTACAACATTATTTATTGTCTGTTGTCTAGCTCTAGAAAAGAGTGGGCATTCCAGCAGTAGGTGTCTTGAATCCTGGAATTCGTTGCCACAATGACAGCTAGAGTCTTCAACCGCTTCAATTTTTGATAAAAATCCCTTAAAATTTCCATGGTTCGTTGTAAACTGAGCATTATAAAAATTCGAACGGAAAAATATTGGAATTCCAAACGGGTAAAAGCTTGGAATGTTTAATTTGTTTTTAGAAATAATTCATCCATTTTTGAACTTAAAAATGAACCAATTATACTCGGAGAATGCGGTATAAAAGCCTTTTGATCCTCCATCGAAAAATGAGTCAAATCATATATTTAATTATTTTAGATTCAATATAATCTGTGAGAAGGGGGATGTTCGCAAGACTATGAACACAGTTGGAAGATGTAGTTTTGTAGGCTCTGCTCTCCCAAAGAAGAATGGCTCTTTCTGATAATTTATCTACCTTCTTTATATATATCATCTTAAAGATTGATCTATATAATTGTAAACCCACCCTTCTAACGAACCCCAATTGTCTATTGGTTTATAAAACACATCAATAGCTGTTTTTACTATGAAATATAAGAATGATCGGCCAAAAGTTTGTGCCTAAAGGACAGAGTTGACAACATCACTCTGTGGCAATGAGCCAGTTGTCAACGTTCCAAGCTGTGCTCCAATTCTCCAACAACTCGGCCTCTTAAACCTATTGACTGCAACTGAAAACCGTGAAATTCAATTATAGATGTGAAAACTTCATCATTTTAAATAGCTTACCAACTCCCTATATAGAATATGTTAATTGATTAGAACGTATTAAAAAATAGTTCTATATACAGTTAAACCTGTCTATAGCGCCACCTCTAAATAGCGCCTTCCTCTCTATAGCGCCCGATGTTGAACAATAAAATGTGAACCTTTTACATTAAAAGTGATCCAATATATGCCTTTTTATCTAAAGATTTATTTATGGATTGCTTTATTTTAAAAATAACATATTCGCAAATAGAAAATGTATTTTCAGAAACACAAATTAGATTCTAAATTTGATTTCAAAGATATATATAGTTATATATAATTTGCTAATGTTGAACATATGAGCCTTTGACTTGGAAAAAATGAATAAAATAATATTTACCGTTATAAAAATAAATGTAAAATTTTACAGAATATTTTTAAAATGCTAATCTTATACAATTCAAATATAAAAGGTAACAGTTATTATTCAAACTATATTTATTTAAAAGTAATTATTTCCAACAGTGACTATTAAGATTTTATTATACAGCATCTATGTTTTATTAAACAAACTTTTTATAAAATTTAATCAACTTAATTCTATTTTAAATATGTTTTTTATCAGACATTTAATTTTCATATCTCTCAACATACTAAACAACGATATTTTTATACACATATCAATATAAAAAAAAAGAAAAAAAAAAGGAATAAAATAGAAATATTAATATAAAACAGTTTCAAGCTTTGAGCTTCAAGTTTAATAATAACATAAAAGGAGTTTGATATTAATTTTGTTTCTTTATTAATAACTATTTGGTAAAAAACTGATTAGTTGTATTTATATTTCTCATAAAAAAAAAAGAATTATATAACTAATTATTACTTTCCTTTTTTGTATTTGTAATAAAACCTTTTTTCTAGTTTTAATCTTCCTATTTATATAAATTCATTTATATTGTATAAAAAAGGCAATACTTCTTTATAGAGGTATTTATTTATTTAAATTAAAAAGGCATATATTGGATCAAAATATTATATATTTTACCAATATTTTAGTTGGCTAAACGCAAATCATTTTCAAGGTATTATAACATTCTATATACAGTTACGAGCGTCATTCTTCATCAGTCATCTCTGTCACCGTTTGCTTTTTTTTGGAATGGCGCCCTCCTATTGGTCGGCTACGATCACGCCACCTTCGCCCCCCCCCCCCCCCCCCCCCCCCACTCGCTTTTTCGTTTTTGTAACCATTGTGTTGGAGCGGGTCGCTTCTTAAATAAATGCATATATTAGTTAATAACCAAATGGAATCCTCTCTTTCTTTTTCCCAGTAAGAGACGCCTACGGAAGCCAACAGTACATAGACAGATAAAGCACATAGGCTATAGTTATTAACTAACATATGCATTTATATAAGGCGCCAATTTATAATTGTAACAAATAGTATTTGAATAAAAACATTCAATCGGGTAAAACACGGGCGTTGCCCGGGTCATTCGGCTAGTATAACATATTTTGATCCAATATACGTGTTTAACCATGGCTGGAGGCGATGTTCAATTTACAAATACCAAGGGTTTATGCCTCCGCCACCTTCTGAGGACTGTAATTGTTTTGAGTTGAGGCGATCACTCGTTGAATCACAAAAGGAGAGTTATTCTATAAAGGAATCCCACACACGGGCGTAGTTTACAAACACACTGATTTTATTAAAACAAAACTATCCAAAATTTACATACTTCGCACGCGGTAAAATGAATTATTTTACAAACAAAAAACATTATGCGAAACAGCTAAAATTTTAACTATTATGCAAAACAGGTAGAAGTTAAATATCAATCTGAACAATATGCCTTTTTAATTAAATATGTATTTATGGTTTGCTCTTTTTTCAAAAAGAGGTATTCATAGATTTCCTCAAGGGTATAGTACGCGATCTACGTTTTCTTCGTAGATCACGAAATATGTGTTGTCCTTCGAGACCTGCTGGTGATTTTCTACTAAATTTTACAGCGGTGGCAGAGGCGCCATGTATATATTAATTGTACTAGTTGTGTGCATATATCTAATTATTTTTTAAAAATAATTGCAGACTGTTCACTTTTACACGTATTGAAAAGATGTCAATAAGATTATGATAATTGCCTTTGTCTAATTACATATATCTCGATTAGAAGAAGGCCCTCTTCTAACATCCTGGAAACATAAAATTGGTAAGCGCAAATTATCAATTTTGTCCAATTTTCCTCGCCACCCCGACAAGTGATAATCAGACAGTGATAATCATATTGTTCTAGTGTCCGGCAAGAGGAATTAGAATTGGTGGTAGTGTCTTGTCCATGGAGCAGATCAGATCGGTCCATGCACCCTGATCACAATACCGGCCAACTGAGGTGCCTTGTCCGTATGGATGTCCTCTTCTGGAGTACATGTGGTAGTGTCTTGTCCATGGAACAGATCAGATCGGTCCATGCACCCTGATCACAATACCGGCCAACTGAGGTGCCTTGTCCGTATGGATGTCCTCTTCTGGAGTACATGTGGTGGTGGCATCTTGTCCATGGAGCAGATCAGATCGGGCCATGCACCCTGATCACAATACCGGCCAACTGAGGTGCCTTGTCCGTATGGATGTCCTCTTCTGGAGTACATGTGGTAGTGTCTTCTCCATGGAGCAGATCAGATCGGTCCGTGCACCCTGATCACAATACCAGCCAACTGAAGTGTCTTGTCTGTATGGATGTCTTCTTCTGGAGTACATGTGGTGGTGTCTTGTCCATGGAGCAGATCAGATCGGTACGTGCACCCTGATCACAATACCGGCCAACTGAGGTGTCTTGTCTGTATCGACGTCCTCTTCTGAAGTACACGTGGTGGTGGTGTCTTTTCCATGGAGCAGATCAGATCGGTCCGTGCACCCTGATCACAATACAGGTCAACTGAGGTGTCTTGTCTGTATGGACGTCCTCTTCTGGATTGATGTCTGCCATATAGATGGCTGCAAAGATGGCCGGACAACTGTATATATGGTCCGGAATTATAATATTAATGACTATATTTTTAAAAAATCTTATCTTTGATCTGTTAGTGACCATCTTTCTCAGCACATCTAGAGACATTCCGATAATTCCCATGATGCCTTCAAGCAATCTAATTAAAGCCCTTACTCTCTTCCTTCTATCTTTTCCAACATATCAACATCCTTCAAACCCACTTCCTCTATTTATCTATCGGGAAAAGGTTAGGGTTTATTTACATATGTCGACTTTTCTCACTTTCTTTCTCAAGATCTAACTGGATTAATTTCGTGTCAGAATGAAATATCCGTAATTTCATTTATCTTTGGAACTATGGGTAGCTTTCTCTATGTAGGATTTCCAAAGCATCGATTCTTCTTTTCTGTATGTCCATCTTTAACATACATAAGTAACTACACAGACAACACTATTGCATCAGAGAAAGTTATCAGAGAAATGCCTTCATATTCCATAACATTTTTCCAATTCAACAATTAAGCTCAAAATCCATTGTTATTCTTCTTTTTACTTTCTATAAGCAACTTCTCATCTTATCGATCCTGAATCCTGAAAAAAAATATAAATATCAACTCTACGTTGTTATTGTTGCTTATTCCTCAAGTCGTTTAAACGATCTCCATTAGGTTCCATTGTCTCAGCTTTTCTATTATAGTCCTGGGGTTTTCCCAGAGATTTTTATTTGGAGGATTTAGAGAAAAAAAGAAGGGTGTACCTGCTGTTGGTCTGAAGACCATCAACTCTATAAATACATAGAGTAAGTCTCATTTTTGTTTTGCCCAGGAATTACCCTATGAAATCATTAGCTGAAACCCCTTTTGAGCATATTCCGCCGAATCCCTTAGAAAAACAAACAAATTCAATGGTTGAATGAATATATAAATGATGCATCAGCGCGCCATCTGTTATGAAATACAGGATAAATATAACCGCTGGGAAGGTTCACCACTGATAAGTCAGGCCCTCCCTATAATTTTTACATTGCAGTAAGGGGAGTAGAAATTGTTTAATTTTCAAAAGAATCATACGCGTCTATAATAGTTTCGCATATTCATATAAATATTTGGGGTTCAGTGGTAGGATGGTCTAAACCGTTGGTTTTCGACCGCTACGACCCGGGTTCGATTCCCGCATTAGGCACTTTTTCTGATTTAAAAAATGCTCCAATGGCCCCCGATTCTTTCAAAAGTCCAACCCCACCAGCGAGTGCAAGTAACTAAACGGGGCTCCGGCATATTTGTAAGTGTAAAGTCGAATTGCTTTTCACATATGTAGACATGTGGTGCACTTACAGTAAAATCAGTCGCATACTTCTACCCACCATGATAATCATGGCCTGTACCACGTGTACTAGGAATAAGCGAAAAAAAAATATATTAATATTTAATAAATACACAATTTTAAATATAATAATAATTTTTAAAATGAGAGACTTATTCATCCTTTACACACCCCCACCTTCCAATATATTGATGCATACAATAAAATAAATTACCAGTTTACATATGAATACGATATCTAAAGAACACCTAAATAATAGATAGGCAAATCGATCGGAAAAATATGTACAATATGCAATTTTGGTTTTTATTCCAAATAACCTTTGTTGTTGTGGAAAGGTTGGATCGTATCGACAGTATAATATCTATTATTGAACGTTTTCTTTGTTGATATACACTTGTATATGTTGTTGCTAATGGCTGTAGGACATTAATTGTTGCCATTGTTAGCTAAATTCTAGATACTCTTTCTTAAATATATTAGGAATATTAATTATCGTAAAGATAGAGGCTACCTGACCGGCATTCATTAAAAATAAGACACTTCGGCCAGTAAATCTTTTTATTGTTTCGAAAAAAAATATTTTGTCCTCGTCAGGAGCGAACAAAAATTAAAAGATTTGGCAAAGCGTTAGCGTTTGTCTCTTACCTGTAGTAAATTACTCTCTTACCCGTATATTCAAAATGAATATAAACGAGAAATTACCGGGAGAAAATTGAACTATAGAAGCATAAGGTGCTTCACCCATCAAATTAAACGTCAAAACTAGACTCCATCTATTGTCTGTCGCCGCAAACTAGAGAGTCGATGAAACGTCGCGATTAAATATCGCCACGTAGAAAATTAGGAAAGACAAACTTCAGGATGACAGAGAAATTTATTTAAAGCGGAAATATATTTATTTACGAGGCTGCTAACCAAAAGAATTATTTAAGGCAAGAACAAACTATGAATGATAAACAAAAGATAAGGAATAAGGAAAGTTTACAGAGTAAATATCGGGAAATTGAAAATCTGTTATTAAAATAAAAACTTCGATACATTATATTTTTAGTTGAGTTATCTAATTCTTTTCCAAAACAACTTCCAACAGTCTTCAAAATTCCTTTTGATAAGTACAGTTAAACCTTTATAATATGATGCACTAGCGCGCCATCTGTTATCAAAATTCAAAACTATTTTAAAGGCGTAAGATTTTTTTTGATATTAAAAATAGTTTTGAATTTTGATAACAGTTAAACCTGTCTATAGCGCCTCCTCTTGGGACTCACCAAAATAGGGTGCTATAGAGAGGGGGTGCTATAGACAGGTCACTTTTAATGTAAATCGCATCGTACTACGTATTTGAAATCGAACGCTATAGAGATTGAAACACTTTTTATTGACATCTTGTCAATTAGGTTTTACAGAAAGAAAAAGAGATTTTAAACAATGAATTATGAGTGAAGAGGGCTCCACCATAGAGAGGGAGGCGCTATAGAGAGTGAGGCGCTATTTAGAGTGGGCGCTATAGACAGGTTTAAATGTATATCAAAATATCCTTTGGTAAGCAACTTTCAAAATTGGTAATAATTTAATATGATAACTATAGCAGTATATAAAAGAAACTTGAAAGTTTAAATCATTAAAGAGTTTGTTAAGAGAAAGATACTAAACTTTGATCGTAGCTAAAAGGCCAAGAATTTAGAGTAAGTTAGAGTTTAGAAAGATATGGGGGCTTAGAATTGATAAAGTTAACCTCCCAACACTTAGATAAACTGTCAACCTGAGAAGATAAAACTGTCCCAAAGAACTTAATGTCACAAGTTTAAACTGTCGAGATTAAAAGGCCAAGAGATTCCATTATATGCCGGTAGAGCGAGTTGAGAAATCGATCACAGAATATCTTCCCAAATAACCACAAAACCTAAAGATCAACTTTTAAAATTGATTTTCCCGTCAAATGCTATCGCAATATCTAGAAAAAATTTAGTTTTTTTAATTCGAATACGGTTAAACATATCTATAGCGCTCCCTCTAAATAGCGAATTCCTCTCTATAGCGCCCGATTTTTAACATTAAAATATAAAATTTACACCAAAAGTGACCTGTCTATGGCACCTCTTCTCTATAGCACCCTATTTTGGGGAGTCCCAAGAGGGGGCGCTATAGACAGGTTTAACTGTATCACGTTACCTTTCCCAATTTATTTTCTATAAGGAATACTTTTAAATACTTATTTTCTTGAGAAAACTCAACAATTATATTACAATTTATACAATTATATAATAATAACATTATATATATGTTACAAACTATGTAAATTTAAAATGATTTTTGAAAGTTAAAAGTGCAGTCGTTAAGAATATAATTTTAAAAAAAGAAAATTAATCTCAAGAAGTTTATTTTGTGAACTCTAGAGCAAAAGAATACATTAAATTTAGAGTAAATATAGAATTTAGCAATTAATCCTATATTACAATTTACATATTTATAAAAATTATATCTAACTTAACCTAACCTACTCTAAAAAACAAAAACAATTCATTTATATATTTAAAGTGGCGCCCTCTGGTGGCCAAAGAATAACAGAGTTATTTTAGAAAGATGATTAAAATAAAATTCATTTTATTTTCCTTCCTCATTTTTAATATTATATGTGTATTTTTTGTCAATTTCCAATCTATTGGTTCACAGTAAGCCAATACGATTATGGAACACTTTTATTTTCTCTCTTTGCATTTTCACTCTTCACCACAATTTTCGATCAACCACATTTTCACTCTTCACCACAATTTTCGATCAACCACATTTTCACTCTTCACCACAATTTTCGATCAACCACATTTTCACTCTTCACCACAATTTTCGATCAACCACATTTTCACTCTTCACCACAATTTTCGATCAACCACATTTTCACTCTTCACCACATATTTTTAATCATCATTCATACTTTATATGATGTTATTTTCTTTCTAATCATTTTATCATTTTTCAAACTATATTTTTATCAATTTTCTCTGTACCCATATTATTTTCTTCACAGGGGGAAAATGTTATATAAAGGTATTATTTAAAATGTTATATTAAAATATTATTTTATTTAAAAATATATTTCATAGATACAAATATTTTGTTAAATCGACCGCCAGAGGTCACGCTTACCCTATATAAACCCGATTGTTGTTGTTTCACGTGGCCTACCCAAAACTTTTGTACATTATGTAAATAAGCTTTTCTTTTTTATTCTTACGCCTTAAGCCAGGCAGTACTTGTACAAAATTATGTTTTTCATATGAATTCATTCCTCATCTCAATAAAGAAATCTCTGATCTTTAATGTTATTTTTATTTCAAGATTTTAGCCACGACTGCACCACCATAGCATAATCATCAATATGATCCAAAACAACAGAAATCCCATCTTTTTTTATTTATAATATATATATGTTATTATTATAATGTTTTGTTGTTGGAATGATAAAGAATTGGAGGTGCAGTCGTGAAAATAGGAAAGATAGTTATTTGCTTATCAAGTAGTTTTTATTTTCCATTACTCGAAGAAAATTAGACCTTAAATATTTATCACAATTATATAGAATCTATAAAATGAATCCTATATTAGTAATTTAAAAAGTAGCTAGGTTTAACTATACATATTTACAACAATAATCAAAGTGATATCTAAAACTATGGTTAAAAATGTAGAACAGTCAATCAATGGAAATAAAATATATGTTTTTCAAAAAAATATATATTTGCATTTTAGATTATATAAAATATATACTGATATATTTTCAGGGAAGAAATTGATCTATAAACATAAAGGTCGCCATTCCAGCAAAATAGACGCTAAAACTAAGCATCATTAAAATATTAGCCATAGTTTTGGCCTAGTCACTCTAACAGTTAAACACCTTTTTGGCAGATTGTGATAATTTCATTTTATATCTTGTGGATCTCATGGAATAAAGTCCGCCCTAAACTGATGAAGGCCATTAGCCCGAAACCATGGTCTCTAGGTAGACGCTTCTCAGTTTATCAAAGTTGGTGTTGTGGCTTTGTCAACGAACTTAGATCGCTAGTTTATGGAGATGGTTAATAAATGCTGCTTAGTTTTAGTTTCTATTTTATCCTCTGAGATAACCTTTATTTTTATACACTAGTATTATATATAATAATATATAATACGACTTATGATTGTAGAACGAAGTTTGAAATTTAACCGCAAATGTTTCTTTTGAACGAAAATTCGAAATTTATTTTAAGGAGAAATAACGATTATTTCTAACCTTATGGATGAAGTATGAAAGAATGAATTGTGGAGAGTGGGAATGGGAAGATGGGAATTCCCATCCCTGGACACTTTATTTTTCCGTTCATCATTAATCTTAACAATTCATCCTTTTCATACTTCATCCCTAAGAGAGGTTAGTATTATATATATTTATAATTGCGGGGTAATTCAGCCTTCATGGTGGGTTAGGGATGCGACTGCTGTTGGCTATATCTAGAAACGAAGCCACAAAAATTACAAGATTAAAGACCAGACATACTAGACCCATTATGTTCATTGATGAAGAAAATGTTTTTTCTGTCTGCTCAAAATGCTCCACTACAACTCCAATACATATCCTGGACTATATTGGAGATCAGAAGGAAGACCTATACAACAACCCCAAAACTATAGTAGAAATATTATTGCTTTCAACCTTCATGACCTGGTTTAATCTTACCAATGGGATAATAAAAAAAGAATAATAATTGCGGGGTACTACCATGCTAAAATTTCAACACAGAGTCCTTTTTTTTCGGGTTATCCTTAGTTCACATAGTACAGGCCATGATAATAATGATGGGTAGAAGTAGGTGACTACTTTTACTATAAGTGCACCACATGTCTACACATGTGAAAAGCAGTTCCACTTTGCCCTCACAAATATGCCAGAGCCCGGTTTTTTAAAATAAAATAAAAAGTGCCCAATGCGGGAATCGAACCCGGGTCGTAGCGGTCGAAAACCAACGGTTTTGACCATCCTTCCACCGACCCCATCAACAAAACGTGAAATGTAGAATATAATGTAATTACAGAAGAGGCTTGACAGTAATATTAATATTAATAAACACACAAATAATAATAAATGTAAATATAATGCAATTAATTTAAAAAAACACTTATAATAATAACGTAGCCTTTTTGCCGACTCTATAAATAACAATTTATGTAATTAAAAAAATAAAGTAATTACAATAAATACAGTGAAACCTGTCTATAGAGCTTCCTCTTGGGACTTACCAAAATAGGGTGCTATAGAGAGGGGGTCCTATAGACAGGTCACTTTAAATGTAAATCGCATCGTACTACGTATTTAAAATCGGACTCTATAGAGAGGAAGGCGCTATTTAGAAGGGGCGCTATAGACAGGCTTAACTGTATTATATAGTTGAATCCTTTCTCCAAATACTTTTTTATTTATTAAATAATTTACTTAATGTATCAATTTCATATATCATTGATATTTTAACATATTGTGTTTCTACAAATAACTTATTGACAACCATCATGACTGAGTGAAGTAAAATGCGTCTGCCTTTGTCATTAAGACTGGGAGCACTACTCAGTGGCAGGCCGACTTAGCTTAAAAAAAATGGCCGCCTCTGACATGAGAAACAGACGCGATGTGCAGCCGCTCCTAACATAGAGTACAAACGCTGATCATCCTGTATCCGTAGATTAGGAGCCCTTACAGGGTACTATCAACCGGGCCAGCTGAACCCAGGTTTTTTAGTGAGCTTGTTACTGCTCTCCCTTCACCTTTTTCATCCGGGCTTTGGACCGGCAAAGGCGGAGTTACATAACTTAATAATATAACTAGCTCATTTTATAATTAAAAAAATAACTAAATGAAATTTATTTAAAACGCGAATGTTTCTTTCACACATCAAACTTCTACTGTCCTTACTGCGATAAAAAAAAAAAACTATTGGAAGGGCTTGGTTCATCAGTTGTAAACCCTCCCAGCGGTTTCATCAATTTGTTCCACCAGACCGTTTCTTTAGAGCTCTAATACTGTATTGTATCATTCTGCTTTTATA
Organism: Cordylochernes scorpioides; assembly: GCA_030710605.1. Taxonomy (NCBI): domain Eukaryota; kingdom Metazoa; phylum Arthropoda; class Arachnida; order Pseudoscorpiones; family Chernetidae; genus Cordylochernes; species Cordylochernes scorpioides. The sequence goes on along the minus strand of CP092874.1, from coordinate 92,705,544 downwards.
TGTTACACTGAAGTGTGGAATCTCAGAATTTATTTTAAGCAAACTATCGTCATAAGCTTTTAGGACAGTAGATACAGTATTAGAGCTTTAATGAAGCGGTCTGGCAGATTAAATTGACGAAACTGCTGGAAGGGTTCACCATTGATGAGCTAAGTCCTCCCAATATTTTTTCATCGCAGTAAGGACAGTAGAAGTTTGTATATATATAGCGCGTTAGTGCTTTATTTAAGATTTCTGTTAAAGCATTAAAGCAAAAACGAGTGTATTAAGAATTAAGGTAAAACCTTAAGACTCTTTTGGTAAAGAGGATTGAAAAGCCATGAATCTCTAATAGATTTATTCCTATCTTAATGAATTTTGTGCATATGAATAAATTTGATGGAATATTCCATACACATATCACTCAATTTTAGAATAATATGCAAATTTTCTTAAAGAATCGAGATAAAACAATTAAATATTTTAGAAAAATGAATATATGTAAATTTTTCAGTGAGTTGACTATCTATATATTCAAAGAACAATCATTTTTTGGCAGTTTGACAAATGTGTGCCATGGAGTATTTTTGTCGCAGCTTTATCTTTATTTTGGTGCTGTTTCCCATAGTGACCTACGGTGTTGGTAAGTTTTCGATACTTATAGTGAACATGGCTAGATATTTCTGCATGCCATGAAATATTTCGTTAATAGTATTATCATGACTATAAATACACTCATAGAGAAAACTTTAATTCTGTACCATTTAGTATGTATATCGGGATCCAGACAATTCTGAAAGATGCGATATTGATCTACGGTGTTTGTGAGTTTATCTCTAGTGAACATAGCTAGGTATTTCTGCATGCCATTAAATTTTTCGTTTGTAGTATTATCTTGACTATAGACATAGACAAACCTTAAGAAGGTTGTACTTTTTACCAAGTATATCGGTATTCAGACAAATCTGAAAGATATTTGATACAGTGACCTACCGTATTGTTTTCTCTGTTGAAAATAGCTAGAGATTTCTGCATGCCATGACATTTTTCGTTTGTAGTAGTCTCATGACTTATACATTCATAGACAAAACTTGAGGAAGTTGTACCATTTAGCATGTATACTGGGATTCAGACAATTCTGAAAGATATTTGATACAGTGACCTAGGGTGTTGGCGATTTTACTTCTACTTGACATAGCCATGAAATTTTTATTTTTAGTATACTCATGCCTATATACACTCATAGACAAAACTTAATAATGCTGTACCATTCAGCATGTATATCGCGATCCAGACAATATCAAATATATTTGATACATGACCAACGGTGTTTTTATTTATTTCTACTGCAAATAGCTAGATTTCTGCATGCCATGGAATTTTTCGTTTGTAGTATACTCATGACTATATACACTCATAGACAAAACTTAATAATGCTGTACCTTCTAGTATGTATATCGGGATTCAGACAACTCTGAAAGATATTTGATATAGTGACTTACGGTGTTTTATTTATTTCTACTGCAAATATCTAGATTTCTGCATGCCATGCAATTTTTTGTAGTATTCCAATGACTATATATACCCTCATATGCAAAAACTTAAAAATTCTACCATTTAGCATGTATATCGGGATCCAGACAATTATAAAAGATATTTGATACAGTGACCAACAGTGTTTTCTTTATTTCTAGGAAATATAGCTATATAATTTTGCATGCCATGAAATTTTTAGTTTGAAATATACTCATGCCTATATACACTCGTAGACAAACTTATTGTTCTGTACCATTTAGCATGTATATCGCGATCCAGAAATATTTATCAAATATATTTGATACAGTGACCAACGGTGTTTTTATTTATTTCTACTGCAAATAGCTAGATTTCTGCATGCCATGAAATTAGTTTGTAGTATACTCGTGACTATATACACTCATAGACAAAACTTAATAATGCTGTACCTTCTAGTATGTATATCGGGATCCAGACAACTCAAAGATATTTGATACAGGGACTTACGGTGTTTTATTTCTACTGCAAATTGCTAGATTTCTGCATGCCATGCAATTTTTAGTATTCCAATGACTATATATACACTCATATGCAAAAACTTAAAAATTCTACCATTTACCATGTTTATCGGGATCCAGACAATATTTATCAAATATTTGATACAGTGACCAACAGTGTTTTCTTTATTTCTAGTAAACATAGCTATAGAAATTTGCATGCCATGAAATTTTTAGTTTGTAATATACTCATGCCTATATACACTCATAAACAAACTTAATAATTCTGTACCATTTAGCATGTATATCGCGATCCAGACAATAATTCTAAAAGATATTTAATACAGTGACCAACGGGGTTTTCTTTATTTCTACTGTAAATAGCTAGATTTCTGCATGCCATGGAATTTTTCGTTTGTAGTAAACTCATGACTATATAGACTTATAGACAAAACTTAATAATGCTGTACCTTTTAGCATGTATATCGGGATCCAGACAATAATTCTAAAATATATTTGATACAGTGACCAACGGGGTTTTCTTTATTTCTAGTAAACATAGCTATAGAATTTTGCATGCCACGAAATTTTTCGTTTGTAGTATACTCATGACTATATAGACTCATAGTCAAAACTTTAAATTCTGTACCTTTCAGCATGTATTTCGGGATTCAGACAATTCTAAAAGATATTTGATACAGTGACCTATGGTGTTGTTTTATTTATTTCTAGTGAACATAGCTAGAGATTTCTGCATGCCATTATATTTTAGTTAGTAATAGTCTCATGACTATACACTATAGACAAAGCTCAAAAATTCTGTATCTTTTAGCATGTATATCGGGATTCACACAATAACTCGGAAAGATACTCATTGACAACTTGAGTTGTACCTTTCAGCATGTATATCGGGATTCAGACAATAAATCTGAAAAGATACTCATACACAAAACTTAAGGAAGTTGTACATTTTAGCATGTATATCGGGATTCAGACAATAACTCTGAAAGATACTTAATGACAAAACTTAAGGAAGTTGTATCTTTTAGCATGTATATCTGGATAAATTGAAAAATGCAAATTATTCATAAAACTGGCGTTAGTTAACGTTAATTCCCTAATTCTTATTAACATTCACATTCTATAAAATTATCACCTTTATAAAGAAATTACAATTCTGAAAACATGGCCTACTTATGAAACTAGAATTTATTGTATTTTTAAATGCTTCTCTATCTCTTATATTCTACAAAAACTATGAATTACCTTTGTGTTTAGTGGTTACCTGTTTTGCGTAAAACAATTACTTTTGAAATTTTGTATTTACATATAAGATTGCACGATAACATTGTTCTTAAATCATTATTCTATTCTATTATCATTCATTCTATTTGAACAAAAATGTTTTAATATATAAAAATGGGCGTTGTAATGTAATCTGTAAATAATTCATAGAATATTAAAAAATATCGATTGTTTATGTTCTATATAGAAACAGCTCGATATAGGCTGTAGAGATATAGTTGATAAATAGGCCATAAGTTAGGAAGTTTCTTCTCTTAAAATAAATATAATTGTTCATCATCGCAATCTGATTTTTAAAGAAAACAAAACAGGCGTAACACGGTGAAAGAAAGAAAAACTTCATAGATTCAGAGACGACCTTTTTTGTATAAATATATTCAATGGATCGTCTTTTCACTAGATATTTTCTAACCTCTGAGATTTAAACAATCTGAAAGGTATATTTGAAATTGCGAGTAAATTTTCTAAAAATTTTATATTTTTCTTTGGAAATTAAAGTTTACGATGAAGAGAAATGCAATTATCTACGTTATTTGCTGCAATCAATTTAAAGCTTGGAGGAGGTATTGGATAATTTTATCCTTAAACTATTCTAAAGGAATTACTGCTACAGCCTTCGGTCTGACATTATGGTAAAATTCTAAAAGATCTCGGTCACCGTTCGGAGGAGATTAATTGAATCGCAGAATGTCGTGGTCCATTTGGATGAGGAAAACGAACACTAAAACGCGGCTGATTCCACACTCGCCTTTTCAGTGATACGCTAACCTATGCACGGTGGATTCTGTGGTAACTGGACATGTCAGACCTGAAGACTGTTGGGTTCTGTGCTGCCTGGAGTATAGGAGCCCCTTCTATGCTTCCTTCCTGTGGTGAATCTGTATAAGACCGGTGGTCTTAATTAAGCTGTGTGTGTGGTAAAGGTTTAGTGGCGAAGAAAGTCATTGGTTTCTTGTGGAAATGCTGTGACAGCTTGCTAATCATCTTAAAACACACTATAACAAGTTATATTTGAATATTTGGAGAAGCTACAGCTATACTAACCAATTTTATTTAATCCTCGGATGTTTGTAATGAAGAGTGACGGCATTCCTTAAAGGTATCGATTATTTCTGAATCCTATCTTCTAGAGAAATGAGATTCTCGAAGTTTTCATTTTCTGCAACCAATTTAAAGCTTGGGGAATTATTGGAGAATTTTTTCCTTAAACTATGCTAAAGAAATTACTGCTATACCCTTTGATCTGACATTTTGATAAATGTCTGGTGCCGAAGGTCATTGGTTCTTGTGAAAATGCTGTGACAGCTTGCTAATAATCTTGAAACACTAACAAGTTATATGAATATTTGAAAAAGATCCAAATACACCAACCAATGTTATTTAATCTTCGATGTTTTAACTCCATCACTCCTTAAGGTATTAATTTTGAATCCTATTTTCTTGAAAAATGAGATTGTTTCTATTTTCTGCAATCAATTTTAGGCTTGAGGGAATTAATGATAAATTTCATAAACTATGCTAAAATAATTACTGCGCTAGCCTTAGGTCTGACATTTTGGTGAATGTCTGGTGTTGAAAAAGACGTTAGTTTCTCTGTGTAAATTGTCACAGGTTGCAAACAATCTCAAAATAAACTATAACAAGTCATATGAAAATTTGGAAAAGCTACAGCTATGCCAACCAATTTTATTTAATCCTCGATGTTTTCACTCCATCAATCCTTAAGGTATTGATTATTTCTGAATCCTATCTTCTAGAGAAATGCGATTCTGTTTATATTTTCTGCAATCAATTTAAAGCTGTGAGAAGTATTGGAGAATTTTATAAACTAGGCTAAAAAAATTACTGCTACAGACTTCGGTCTGACATTATGGTAAAATTTAAGATCGCAATCACCGTTCGGAAGAGATTAATAGAATCGCCGAATGTCGTGGCCCATTTGGATGAGGAAAGCGAACACTAAAACGCGGCTGATTCCACACTTGTCTTTTCAGTGATACGCTAACCTATGCACGGTGGATTCTGTGGCCACTGGACATGTGTCAGACCTGGAGGCTGTTGAGATCTGTGCTGCCTGGAGTATAGGAGCTCCATCTATGCTTCCTTTCTGTGGTAAATCTGTATAAGAACGGTGGTCTTAATTAAGCTGTGTGGGAGGTAAAAGTTTAGTAGCGAAGAAAGCCATTGGTTTCTTGTGGAAATGCTGTGAAAGCTTGCTAATTATCTTAAAACACACTATGACAAGTTATATTTGAATATTTGGAAAAGCTACAGCTACATAAACCAATTTTATTTAATTCTCGATGTTTTAACTCTGTCACTTCTTAAGGTATTGATTATTTCTGAATCCTATCTTCTTGAGAAATGCGATTCTCTGTTTCTATTTGCTGCAATCAATTTTAGCCTTGAGAGAATTAATGGAGAATTTCATCTCTTAAACTTTGCTAAAGGTTATTTTTTGAAAATAAAGATATTTCGGCCAGTAAACTTTTTATTACCTCGGTAATAGGTAATAATAAGGTAATAAAAAAGATTTACTTTATTTTCAATAAATATGAATGCCGGCCAGGCAGCCTCTATCTTTACGATATGCTAAAGGAATTACAGCTACAGCCTTCGGTCTGAAATTTTTGTGAATGTCTGGTGTTGAAAAAGACGTTAGTTTCTCTGTGGAAAATTTCACAGCTGGCAAACAATCTCAAAATAAACTATAACAATATATATATGAATATTTGGAAAAGCTACAGCTAAATAAATCAATTTTATTTAATTCTCGATATTTTTAATCCGTCCTTCCTTAGGTATTGATCATTTCTGAATCATATCTTCTAGAGAAATGCGAATCTCTAAGTTTTTATTTGCTGCAATCAATTTAAAGCTGTGAGAAGTTAGAGAATTTCGTAAATTATTCTAAAGAAATTACTGCTATAGCCTTCGGTCTGACATTTTGGTGAATGTCTGATGTTGAAGAAACCATTGGTTTCTTGTGGAAATGTTGTGACAGCTTGCTAATTATCTTAAAACACACTATAATAAGTTATATTTGAATATTTGGAAAATCTACAGCTAAATAAACCAATTTTATTTAATCCTCGATGTTTTGACTCCATCACTCCTTAAGGTATTATTTCTGAATCCTATCTTCTAGGGAAATGCGATTCTCTCTTCAAGTTTATATTTTCAACAATCAATTTAAATCTGCGAGAAGTATTGGAGAATTTTATAAACTATGCTAAAGAAATTAGTGCTAGAGCCTTCGGTCTGACATTTTGATAAATGTCTGGTGCCGAAGAAAGTCATTAGTTACTTGTAGAAATGCTGTGACAGCTTGCAAACAATCTAATGACAAACTATAACAAGTTATAATATGAATATTTGGAAAACCTACAGTTACATAAACCAATTTTAGTTAATCCTCGGATGTTTGTGATGAAGAGTGACGGCACTCCTTAAGGTATTGATTATATCTTTATCCTCTCTTCTAGAGAAATGCGATTCTCTACGTTTCTATTTTCTGCAATCAATTTAAAACTTGGGGGAATTATTGGATAATTTTATCCTTAAACTATGCTAAAGAAATTACTGCTATAGCCTTAGGTCTGACATTTTGGAGAATGTCTGGTATTGAAAAAGACGTTAGTTTCTCTGTGGAAATTGTCACAGCTGGCAAACAATCTCAAAATAAACTATAACAAGTTATATGAATATTTGGAAAAGCTACAGCTACATAAATCAGTTTTATTCAATTATCGATGTTTTGACTCCATCACTTTTCAAGGTATTGATTCTAGAGAAATGAGATTCTCTACGTTTCTATTTACTTTTCAAATTGCTTTCAATATTCGCCTTGAGGGAATTATTGATGAATTTCATAAACTATGCTAACGAAATTACTGCTAAAGGCTTCGGTCTGACTTTTTTATGAATGTCTGGTGGTGAAGAAGACGTTAGTTTCTTGGTGGAAATTTTCACAGCTTGCAAACAATCTGAAGATAAACTATAACAAGTCATATTTGAAAATTTGGGGAAGCTACAGCTATACTAACGAGGCGATATCGTAGCCCATGAGGATCTTCCGAGGCGCGATTATTGCTAGTTGAAAACTTTACCCAATACCCCGCCTTGACGACGTGCAATAGTTATACTAACCAATTTTATTTTATCCTCGATGTTTGTGATTCCGTTACTCTTTAAGCTATTATTTATGAATTCTAACTTAAGTATTAAATATAAATACATACTACATATAAGTAGAAGATTGGATTATTGATTGGATTATTAAGATTGGAAGATTAATCCAGTAAATAAATGTATATTAATATCAATACCATTGTAGATATATTTTAAATTATATAGAAACAAATATATTTTAAGAAACTGATAAAAAAATATGCTTATTGTACATATTACCAGACACTTCTTTCTTTTGTACACAGTTCTTTTCTAGTTTTTTCTCTTTCTCATTGTTAACATCATATGACTATTCTATTCACGGCCTAAAATGATCGTATATATATGTATAGACAAATTTAAGGCATACATGTATGACAGCCTAAGTGTCCTTAGGGGGACATAGCGCTTTAAATTGAAAAAAAAAATAGAACATTGGAGGATTCAGAAACTATTGCCCTGAGGAGAGTTAAATGTAGTCAATGAAGCGTCGATTATAAAATTATTGGTGTAGCTATACCTTTTCCAAACAGAATTCTAATATTTTGAATATTTGAGAAGATTTATAATGTAAAACGACATTTGATAATTATCCCGCATATTTATTTTGAACGAAAAATCGAAATTTTATTTTGAGAAATAACGATTATTTCTAACCTTAGGGATGAAATATGAATTGAGAAGAGTAATGATAAACGGAAAAATAAAGTTTCTAGGGATGGGAATCGAACCCACAGTGTTCCGCTTACCGGGCAGATGCCATGTCCACTAGTCTACCCTGGACATATTTTTCCGTTCGTAAATATTATATAATTTATTATACAATTAATGCCGCTTATTATGATATATGGTAAAACGACATTTAACAATTATCCCGCATGTTTCTTTTGAATGAAAAATCGAAATTTATTTAAAAGAGAAATAACGATTTTTAATATAAATTTTATTTCCAATTCTCATTCTCAAATTACATCTACATTCAGCAAACTATTTAAAGCGTACCTCTAATAATAAAGCAATATTAGTATGACAGTCAGGTTGTATATTGTGCGAGTTGTTTGTGACGATGGCTTGAGATATACATAGACAGTGTAACGTGCAGAGCCTAAAGCTGCTCTAAAGAAGGCGGTGAAATGGCTGGGCGACAGTAACTGGAACTGGGGCTCGGACACTCCCCGAGCAGCCACTGCGCTGCTACTGGCAGATGAACCGAAGGATCCTAAAGACCGAGAGATCATGAAAGCCAACCTTCGTCTGCACTTTCTTCTCAACCATCATAAGATTGACGGGTTAGTCTTCAACATCCTACTGTAGACTGTTAACCATTTAATATTGTGGCATTTACTTTTATATATGTAAATACATCCATACCTCGCTTTGCGTTGGGGTTACGTTCCAAAAAAACACGACGCAAATTGAAACGACGCAAAGTGAAAATATGTGAAGGCTCAATCGATAACAAAGATGTTGCCATATTTTAGGGGAAATAAAAAATAGACTCGAATCCAAAAAAACGCAACTTCGAAAATCTAATGACGCACAGTGAAAATCCGTAAAAATTAAGCAGCGACGCAACTTCGAAAAAAACGCAAAGCGAGGTATTGGTGTATTTCCTTTATATCTTTGTTTTATGCAAATCAGGCTGTTTTACATACTTGTTGTTTGTATTTATTTACTCGATCATCTCGGCTGAGTGGATCGACTCTTACTATGAATAAAACTTTACTTAATTTTAACATCGACCTCTCTTTAATTCATTTTCTACGCGACAATATCAAGAGCTTCTCGAGATCTCCTCTTTAATTGGTCGCAGACTTGTTTTTAATAACGTCTTTAAAAAAAAAACTGCCAAATAAACACCTATTTGGTGGATTGTGAAGATTCCATTAGATTACTTGTGGATTTCATGGAATAAAATCCGCCCTAGACTGACGAAGGCCATTAGTCAAAAACTATGATCTCTGGTAGACACTTTGCCAAAGCTGTTGTTGTGGCTTTGTCACCGACCCTAAGCCGCTAGTTACGGCGACAGTCAATAGATGTTTAAGTTTAAAGTCTATTTTGAATAGGTGACCTCTATCTTTATATATTTTTAAAAATATAAACTCTTATATAAATTGTGCTGTTGTCGTGTCCAATGAAAAACCTAAGATGTCTCCATACAACTCTATCATTGCAGTTCCAATGTCCTCTATCTTGGGTGTAGAGTAGAATTCATTGGATGTTTAGATGCGTTTCCTGTTGATGGGACATCTGAGTCACCTGTAGGTAGGAATACGACTTTGCCTCTTTGCCTGTTAACATTTAGCTATGCTCATAGTAGGACAGCCTTCATGTGTCTTGGGTACCAGGAGTTCAGAACTCCAGATATACTTCACCTGTCCCATCCAGGGTTACCCTCCCCCCCCACCCCCGCCACTTTGAGGCAGTTAACAGGTCTTGGGGAGGTTCAATCTTGGGTGTGTATAGCTGCTGTTCTGGGTAGATAAATTTTGTATTTGGTGTGTTTAGAAAAAAAGACATGCTATCTAAACAAGCTGCCTCTCTTCTCAGCATGCTTGCAGCTTGCCAGCCCTTTGAAGAAACTGATGAAATCAGAAAATTATTCTACCCTCAGAAGATTGATCATTATCTAGAGTTAGTCTCCTGTCTTCTCAACGGAGCCCCGCTAAGACAACCGCAAATGCATTCCCCAGATAATGCAGGTGAATTGAGAGATTCTACTTTGTATATATAAAAAGAAAAAACAACAACTAGGTAGAACAAAAATTACCCTGTAAATGTTTCTTTTGAACGAAAAATCGAAATTTATTTTAAGGAGAAATAACGATTATTACTAACCTTAGGGATTAAGTATGAAAGGATGAATTGCGAAAGGTAATGATAAACTGAAAAATAAAAGTATCCAGGGATGGGAATTTTTTTTCCATTTATAATTACTATAAAAATGAAAGTATTTAAAAGCACGAATGTTTCTTTTATACATAATACAAACTTCTGCTGCCCTTACAGCGATGAAAAAATATATTGGGAGGGCATTTCATCGCAGTAAGGGCAGTAGAAGTTTGTATTATGTATAAAAGAATCATTCGTGCTTTTAAATCCTTTCATTTTATATGTATAGATGGCGCCTTATTGCATTGTATTTATAATTACTCTTCACAATTCACTCTTTCATACTTCATCACTAAGGTTAGGAATAATCGTTATTTCTCCTTAAAATTTTGATTTTCGTTCAAAGGAAACATTTTCGCGATAATTTTCGAATGTCATTCTACAATCATAATGTATGATAACCTAATTGTGTTGTGTGGGTGTAGAACAATTTGCTTTGTGGGCCATGCACTTCGGATGCTACAACTACAGAATGAACGATACTGAGAAAAATAATTTTCTTCAAAAACAAATTAGCAGATATTTTATAGAGCAAGAACATAAAAACCACAGTATCTACGCTACTGCTCTGTTAGCACAGGTAAATATAATTTATTGATTAGTAAATACATCATTCGCTACCTATTAATATCCCTAGTACACCTGGTACAAGCCTTTACTATAAGTGCACCACATATCTACACATGTGAAAAGCAGTTTGACTTTTGCATTTTACAAATGTGTCGGAGTTCTGTTTGGTTACTTGCACTCTCTAGTAGAATTGGACTTTAGAAAGAAAGAATCGGGAGCCATTAGAGCATTTTTTTAATTAGAAAAAAAGTGTCCAATGAGGGATTCGATCTCATGTCGTAGCGGTCGTAAAACAATGGTTTAGACCCTTTTGATTATTAGAATGCCATTATAGAAACTTGGCGATTCTCTCAAAGTATTAAAAATAACATTGAAAATATTCCTACAAATACATCTTCAAATTTTCTTAAACACCTAAAGAAATCCTTCGAATATTTTAGAAAGCAGGATAAACAATCCAATAGGGTATGGATCAGCAACCTTGCGGCTCTTTGAACGTGAAGCTGCGGCTCTTTGGATGTGAAGCTGCGGCTCTTTGGATGTGAAGCTGCGGCTCTTTGGATGTGAAGCTGCGGCTCTTTGGATGTGAAGCTGCGGCTCTTTGGATGTGAAGCTGCGGCTCTTTGATGGGGAGCTGCGGCTCTTTGGATGTGAAGCTGCGGCTCTTTGGATGTGAAGCTGCGGCTCTTTGGATGTGAAGCTGCGGCTCTTTGGATGTGAAGCTGCGGCTCTTTGGATGTGAAGCTGCGGCTCTTTGGATGTGAAGCTGCGGCTCTTCGGATGTGAAGCTGCGACTCTTTGGATGGAATCTGAGACTCTTTGGATGTAAAGCTGAGACTCTTTGGGTGTAAAGCTGAGACTCTTTGGATGTAAAGCTGAGACTCTTTGGATGTAAAGCTGAGACTCTTTGAATGTGAAGCTGCGGCTCTTTGAATGTGAAGCTGCGGCTCTTTGAACGTGAAGCTGCGGCTCTTTGAAAGTGAAGCTGCGGCTCTTTGGATGTGAAGCTGAGACTCTTTAGTTCCATACGAAAATATTCATTAGAGTACTATTCATTGTTGGCGTGGAAATTTTCTATTTAAAAACTTTAAAATTTAGTATATTGTAATTTTTGACTCTTCAGACTCAAAAGTTGCCGACTCCTGCAATAGGGGATTCACTCTTGCAGATTAAATGAGGCATGAAGGTTTACAACGGATAAGCCAAACTTTTCACAATTCTTAAATAGACTCTTTTATGATTCCTTCATGAACTATATATAAAATAGCGTAAAATAATACTGGTTTACCTTAAATTTTGAAGATCAATCATTTTATTTTGTCGCCTATAAACAACTATCGAAAGTGAACCGTGTGTGTTTAGGCTTCCACACTTTCCAATGACACAAGCCTTTGGGAAAGAGCTGTAAAGAAGCTCGTTACCTTCCAGAAAGAAGATGGATCATTCAAAGATATCTATGGCACCTACCTTGCTCTTCCTGCCTTAGTGAGAACAAGCCTGGTTGGTCTGGCCTCCAGAACCTGCAACATCTGGAGTACGTATCTCTGCTTTAATGGAAATACAATCAGTTCTTCTCTATGCTTTCTGAATCATTTGTATATGGTTTTATAACGTAAATCGCAAATTTTCTTATTTCTGAAAATGAGATTTTATCATTGAAAATGTTCTGAATAGGTATTTTTTTCTGTGAATGTGAAGAACCATGTAAAATGCTTATAATTGTAGGAAACTAGTATGTGAAAAACTGTTTCAAATCATATATTTTGCATTAGGAACATAACGTGATTAATACAATCATGTGGGGATTCTGTTCAGAATTTTAAAATTTTTACCCAATGTGTCCGAGACAGGAAGACTGCTGTGGCTCCAATGCTTTTTTGGCATTCCAACTGTTTTCTAGGTTTGGGTGAACTCGTGGTCTACTTCTTTGACGGCGTTCTTTTTTATGATCCTACGGGGTAACTATAGAAAGGAAGTTTTCACCATTCGCAACTTTTGGGATGAAGTGGCTAGGATGTTTATATCGGTGAGAAATCTCACTAGCCGAATCTCTAGTAATAGTAAATCCATTACCACTAACACCTTTGGATCACGGCTCTGTGCATGATCCTTTAGGAACGTTTTTGCCGATAGCTTAAAAAAAAACCAAAGGGAATGCATCCATAAACGTTGTTTTCAACGGGGCCAAAGAATTTATATGCGGCAACAAATTGATTCTATATGGGTATACAGACGAGAGGCTGAAGGACCGATTGAAACGTAGGTTATCCAAGAGCAGACGGGGTATGATTTCTGACAAAGTGTCCTACAAGAATGAGACTTTAGTTTTATGGCTAGCCTAACAGAAGTTGAGCTATAAGGGCGAGGAATCTACCTTACATAGCTCTAGACATTGAGATTCCATCAGTTTCCAAAGCCGAGGATTGTTTGATTAGCAAGAAAGGCATTGATTTTGTAAATATGAACCTTTTAATTGATATCCTCTTCTTCTTATTTCTTATCTCCACTCAATCATATTAGTTTCAAGCTTGTAAAGCTTGAGACTTTTGAAAAAGAGATTTGACAACCAACATGACTGGGTGAAGTAGTATGTATCTGCCTTTGTCATTAAGAATGGGAGTACTACTCAGTGGCAGGCCGATTTAGCTCCAAAAGAAATGGCCGCCTTTGACATGAGGAACAGATGCCATGTGCAGCCGCTCCTAACATGGAGTACAAACGCTGCTCATCCTGTATCCCTGGATTAGGAGCCCTTACAGGGTTTTATCAGCCGAGCCAGCTGAGCCCAGTTTTTTTAGTGAGCTTGTTACTGCTCCCCCTCCTCCTTTTTCATCCGGGTTTGGGACCTGCAAAGGCGGAGTTTTCAATTGATATAAATGCCCTGGATATTAATTAATGCTACAGGTCTCTCTCTGAAGATGAGTTTATTTGATCTTAACGTAATCTCGAGCTTTTAGGCATTTCTGAACTTCTGCAGGAGTACATAAAAACGTTATCGTATGTTTCTAAGTACTACTGTAGAAAGGCAGAAATGCCCCGAGTTATCTCAGTACACTGTGCGTGTATTCAGAGCTTAGGTTGTCTCAATACACCGTGCGTATGTTCAGAGCTTAGGTTATCTCAGTACACTGTGCGTGTGCTCAGAGCTTAGATTGTCTCGGTACAACGTGCGTGTGTTCAGAGCCCCGTGTTGTCTCAGTACAACGTTCGTGTGTTCAGAGCCCCGTGTTGTCTCGCTACACGGTGTGTGTGTTCAGAGCTTAGGTTATCTCACTACACCGTGCGTGTGTTCAGAGCCCCGTGTTATCTCGGTACACCGTGCGTGTGTTCAGAGCCCCGTGTTGTCTCAGTACAACGTTCGTGTGTTCAGAGCCCCGTGTTGTCTCGCTACACGGTGTGTGTGTTCAGAGCTTAGGTTATCTCACTACACCGTGCGTGTGTTCAGAGCCCCGTGTTGTCTCAGTACAACGTTCGTGTGTTCAGAGCCCCGTGTTGTCTCAGTACAACGTTCGTGTGTTCAGAGCCCCGTGTTGTCTCGCTACACGGTGTGTGTTTTCAGAGCTTAGGTTATCTCGCTACACCGTGCGTGTGTTCAGAGCCCCGTGTTGTCTCAGTACAACGTTCGTGTGTTCAGAGCCCCGTGTTGTCTCGCTACACGGTGTGTGTGTTCAGAGCTTAGGTTATCTCACTACACCGTGCGTGTGTTCAGAGCCCCGTGTTGTCTCAGTACAACGTTCGTGTGTTCAGAGCCCCGTGTTGTCTCAGTACAACGTTCGTGTGTTCAGAGCCCCGTGTTGTCTCGCTACACGGTGTGTGTGTTCAGAGCTTAGGTTATCTCACTACACCGTGCGTGTGTTCAGAGCCCCGTGTTGTCTCAGTACAACGTTCGTATGTTCAGAACCCCGTGTTGTCTCGCTAAACGGTGCGTGTGTTCAGAGCTTAGGTTGTCTCAGTAAAACGTGCGTGTGTTCAAAGCCCCGTGTTGTCTCGCTACACGGTGCGTGTGTTCAGAGCTTAGGTTGTCTCGGTACACCGTGCGTGTGTTCAGAGCTTAGGTTGTCTCGGTACACCGTGCGTGCGTTCAGAGCTTAGGTTGTCTCGGTACACCGTGCGTGTGTTCAGAGCTTAGGTTGTCTCGGTACACGTGCGTGTGTTCAGAGCTTAGGTTGTCTCGGTACACCGTGCGTGTGTTCAGAGCTTAGGTTGTCTCGGTACACCGTGCGTGTGTTCAGAGCTTAGGTTGTCTCGGTACACCGTGCGTGTGTTCAGAGCTTAGGTTGTCTCGGTACACCGTGCGTGTGTTCAGAGCTTAGGTTGTCTCGGTACACCGTGCGTGTGTTCAGAGCTTAGGTTGTCTCGGTACACCGTGCGTGCGTTCAGAGCTTAGGTTGTCTCGGTACACCGTGCGTGCGTTCAGAGCTTAGGTTGTCTCGGTACACCGTGCGTGTGTTCAGAGCTTAGGTTGTCTCGGTACACGTGCGTGTGTTCAGAGCTTAGGTTGTCTCGGTACACCGTGCGTGTGTTCAGAGCTTAGGTTGTCTCGGTACACCGTGCGTGTGTTCAGAGCTTAGGTTGTCTCGGTACACCGTGCGTGTGTTCAGAGCTTAGGTTGTCTCGGTACACCGTGCGTGTGTTCAGAGCTTAGGTTGTCTCGGTACACCGTGCGTGTGTTCAGAGCTTAGGTTGTCTCGGTACACCGTGCGTGTGTTCAGAGCTTAGGTTGTCTCGGTACACCGTGCGTGTGTTCAGAGCTTAGGTTGTCTCGGTACACCGTGCGTGTGTTCAGAGCTTAGGTTGTCTCGCTAAACGGTGCGTGTGTTCAGAGCTTAGGTTATCTCAGTACACCGTGCGTGTGTTCAGAGCCCCGTGTTGTCTCAGTACAACGTTCGTATGTTCAGAACCCCGTGTTGTCTCGCTACACGGTGCGTGTGTTCAGAGCTTAGGTTGTCTCAGTAAAACGTGCGTGTGTTCAAAGCCCCGTGTTGTCTCGCTACACGGTGCGTGTGTTCAGAGCTTAGGTTGTCTCAGTAAAACGTGCGTGTGTTCAAAGCCCCGTGTTATCTCAGTACACCGTGCGTGTGTTAGAGCCCCGTGTTATCTCGGTACACCGTGCGTGTGTTCAGAGCCCCGTGTTCTCTCAGTACAACGTGCGTGTGTTCAGAGCCCCGTGTTGTCTCGCTAAACGGTGCGTGTGTTCAGAGCTTAGGTTGTCTCAGTAAAACGTGCGTGTGTTCAAAGCCCCGTGTTATCTCGGTACACGGTGCGTGTGTTCAGAGCCCCGTGTTGTCTCGCTAAACGGTGCGTGTGTTCAGAGCTTAGGTCGTCTCGGTAAAACGTGCGTGTGTTCAAAGCCCCGTGTTATCTCAGTACACGGTGCGTGTGTTCAGAGCCCCGGGTTGTCAAACTCCAAGACAGTTACCTCATTCTAAGGATGCACAACATCATGATTAGTGTAAAGATATCAGTTCCAGAAAATACGCCGTTCCTGGACAAGATGAAGATGGCATCGCAGATTGTTCCTAACTTCAGGTAATTGCAGTCAATTCTATGAATATCATATCTTGCCACAACAATGATCATATTATGATAAATATATTAATTTAAAAGACAAATATTGGATTAAAAATAATTATTCACCAATATTCAGACAATATATACCTTTTTCAAAGTAATAAAACATATTTATGTGAACAAACTCAGCGCCACATAACATCAATAGAATTAAGTTTAAAATATATACTTATAGTTTTGCCTATTCTCAATGAGGAAGGGTAAATGTTCAAATTTATAAATTTTAAAACATTAATCTCCTCATTGAGTATAGGCAAAACTATATTTAAACTTAATTTTATTGACGTTTTTTTTATATGTGGCGCTGAGTTTGTTGTTGACACACATAAATATGTTATAATACCTTGATAAAGGTTGGCGTTCAGCCAACTGAAATATTGGTAAATAATAGACATTTTGCTATAAAATATGCCTTTTTAAATAAAGATCTATTAATGAATTGCTCTATTTTCAAAAAATATTACGATATAAATTTGCTGAGATGTGAACTATTAACTGATTTCGGAATACATCTGTTATATTAAATTTAGTGCATCGTAATATAATTGTTCGAATAAAAGACACAAATCGATATTTGCGGAAGAGCGATTGCTCGAAGCATATTATATATTTATAATTATATGTAATTCTGCTGTCCTAACAGCTTATGTCCATAGTTCATCTAAAATACCCATTCGAAGAGTCAAGTATCAGTATCACTATAAAAGGAAGTTCCAAAAATGCAATATAACAGCGGTATGGTAGATCTTCTTCTTTCTTATCTCCACTCAATCATATTAGGGTATCAAGCTTGTAAATTTTGAGATCATGACTGGGTGAAGTAGAATGCATCTGCCTTTGTCATCAAGACTGGGAGCACTACTCAGTGGCAGGCCGACTTAGCTCCAAAAGAAATGGCCGCCTCTGACATGAGGAACAGACGCCATGTGCAGCCGCTCCTAACATGGAGTACAAACACTGCTTATCCTGTAACCCTGGATTTGTAGCCTTTACAGGGTACTATCAGCCGGGCCAGCTGAACCCAGGTTTTTTAGCGAGCTTGTTACTGCTCCCCCCCTCCTCCTTTTTCATCCGGGCTTGGGTCCGGCAAAACCGGAGTTGGTATGGTAGATTAAATTGGCGAAACCGCTGGGAGGGTTCACCACTGATGAGTCAGGCCCTCCCTTTAATTTTTCCATTGCAGTAAGGACAGTAGAAATGTTTTATTTTAAAAAGAATATTACGCGTCTAAAATAGTTTCGTAATTTGATAACAGATGGCGCGCTAGTGCATCGTAATATTAAATTTTGATAACCATATCAAATCATATTATGAATGATAAAACAAATTGAGAATGTAACACCAGATTTATGGCGTGAAAAAAGGAAAAAAAAACATACGTATTTACATATTTTAAAAGGTGAATGCTATCCAAGAGAAAACTACGAATTTATTTAATTTAAAGCGATATAATCTGGAGGCAAACTTAAGAGTAGTTTCTAGAAAATATAATTCATAATAAATTAACGCAATATATAGCATGAGAACAAAAACATATAAAAGATAGAAAGTGACTGGTGGTGATATTGAAAACAAAAAGAGCATATCCTGACCTCTTACATGAGAATTTGATGGTAGAGCGCCATCTAGTGGAACAAAATTAAACGTTTATGTAACTTGTTCAGTGATATTTGACCAACCTAATTTCTCGTTTTCTCAATCGCATGGCAATGTTATGAATAATTTGTTTGTTGTTAGATAACGGGTTGATAAGACAGAAGGATTGATAAGATAAAGGGTTAAAGGTGCAGTCGTGATAAAAGAAAGATAATTATTTACCATCAAGTATATTTTATTTTCAATTACTTGAGGAAATATTACACATTAGTTATTTTCACAATATATAGAATTTATAAAGATAATCCTATATTAGTGATTCAAAAAGATGTTAACTACGCATATTTACAACAAAACAGTCATTCTAAAAACGATAATGACAAAAGTAAAATTATCAATGAATAAAATATATATATTTTTAAATTGAGAAATATTTGAGTTTTTAGATTATTCTATATACAGTTACGAGCGTCATTCTTCATCTCTTAATCAGTCATCTCTGTCACCGTTTGCTTTTTTTTTTGAATGGCGCCCTCCTATTGGTTGGCTACGACCACGCCACCTTTGCCCCCCCCCCCCCCCCCCATCATCCCCCATCCCCCCACTCGCTTTTTCGTTTTTGTAACCATTGTGTTGGAGCGGGTCGCTCCTTAAATAAATGCATATATTAGTTGATAACCAAATGGAATCCTTTCTTTCTTTTTCCCAGTAAGAGACGCCTACGGAAGCCAACAGTACATGGACAGATAAAGCACATAGGCTATAGTTATTAACTAACATATGCATTTATATAAGGCGCCAATTTATAATTGTAACAAATAGTATTTGAATCAAAACATTCAATCGGGTAAAACACGGGCGTTGCCCGGGTCATTCGGCTAGTATAACATATATGTGGTATGAAAGATGGAGGAAATAAACACACCACAAGATGGAAGAGGTACCCAGACAACCAGGGAGAGAGGGAGACGGGACCGGGCGGCCGTTCGTGTCGCATACAATCCCCAATTGACTTAAAAAGTCCCAAGGTGTTAACGGGCCCCAGTGGTCGCCCCTTGGAATGTCGCTGGTGTTTCAAGTGACCGGACTTTACCTTCCCGTCTCTCTCTTGGTTGTCTGTAGGTTGGCTTTATTATTCCTGGAAGAGTATATATTATGACGTATATAAACAAAATTAGGCATATACTGAGTGCTCACATTTTAGCTTTTTATTATTATTTATATAACAGAATGGACTATTGCGTATGTGGCGTATTGAGAGGGACTCCATTCATTCCCAAAACACTGGTACAGCTCTGAGTTGTTATAATGGATGCAATGACAAACATTTCCAAAACCCATCTCATTACTGCCTGCAGTCAGTTTCGACAGCGTATAGAAGCTGTTATAGCCGCTGATGGTGGGTTCATTGCATAATTTCGACTTTTAGGTATGCATTCAACTATAAAAAAAAAAATAATAATGCAATTTATGCTATTTTTACTTTATTTCCCCATGGTCATCTTGTTCTCGTATAGCTCCTGCATCTGTATATGAAAACGCTTTATTCTCTGTAATTCTAAAATTCACGAAGTGTATTAAATTTCACAATTTTCGTCGTATACATACAGGTTGGTCAATGAGTTCCGACCCTACTATACCTGTTGGGTTATTATATTGCCACGTGGAAAATCAGGGAAGACAAAAACTTCAGGAGGAGACAGCAATTTATTTAAGGCAAGAACAAAACTATCCGTGAAAATAAAAGATGAGCCACGAGGGAAATTCACAGAGTAGCAAAATATAAACATAAAAATAACCACTCTGTTAATAAAAATAATAAAATTAATAAATACTTTGTTACAATATGAATTGGCTAAAACCAGTTGTTGTGGCTTAGTATTTATCATTAGTGAATTATTTTACTGGGGTGATGCACCATGAATCGTTATAATTCATAATTAAAAGGAGATGTTAATCTTTTGGTACATAATTTTATATTATGATGCACTAGCGTTCCATCTTCTCAATTTGATATTTTTGCGGAAGAGCGATTTCTCGAAGCATATTATATATTTATAATTCTACTGTTCTCAAAGCTTATGTCCATAGTTCATCTAAAATTCCCATTCCAAGAGTCTATCATCACTATCACTATAAAAAGAAGTTCGAAAAATTCAATATAACAGCGGTATGGTAGATTAAACTGGCGAAACCGCTGGGAGGGTTCACCACTGATGAGCCAGGCCCTCGCATTAATTTTTCCATGGAAGCAAGGGCAGTAGATTTTTTTTTTTTAATTTCAAAAAAATTCTTACGCGTCTAAAATAGTTTCGAATTTACATGTGCTTTTTAGATAACACAGAGCTATCTAGTGGAACAGAAATAAACTAAGGAACAGGTTAAATCAATGCTTAGTTGATTTCTGTTCCACTAGATGGCACTCTATCTAAAAGGCACATGTGATTTTGATCAGGATATGCCTTCTTTATTATTAACTAGCGGACCCGCCCGGCTTCGCCCGGGTTTTACCTGAGTAAAGGTTTGTCTAACGAATCTCTCGATAAAGTGAACATTTTTTCCTGGTCCCTTGAAAAATACTCGATAAGTTGAATAAAATCAATATTAATTGGTTCCCTCGGTAATTGGAAGTTAAAGGAATAGTATCTTGCCTTTGAATTGTATCATTATTCTTGTCTCAAATAAATTGCAGTGTCATCCTGAATTTTGTCTTTCCTAATTTTCTACATTACAAAATCATCGTATCATCATGATAATATTTAGAACAGATTGTTGAATTATAACAGATAAATTAGAATATTTATCTTGATTATTTCTAGGCGAAAAGTTATTTCAAAAATTTTATTTGCTAGAAACCTTCCCAGTACTATACTAAATAACTTCCCAAAGTTTCATGGCGATCCAATGAGTGGTTTGGTCAGGCATAAAGGACAAACAAACAAACAAACAGACACACATACATTCATTTTTATATATATAGATTATATATTTATGTACAATAGTCTGTGGATGTGAGGAACAAACTTCATCTGCTTCTAAATTTCCCCGTCTTCAAAGACTATAGAATAAGCAATGGACCTAATGTATCAAATCCGTTTGATCTAATTTCAACAAAAGACAAATATTTATAATTTAACTCATTTTGCGGATTTATTATGAAATACATTTTTAAAAAACTAATTCTATTGGAACGTTTTTATTTAGAGATTAATTCTGTTTAGTATAGTTTGTATTATGAATAATACTCTAATATATTGGATATTTTCATTATAAAATATTCTTTAAAACTTTCTTTAATCTGTAAATTGTTTTTCTCGAATACACTACAAATGAATTAATTTAACTAAATTCACATACCAACCTTTTGTACATATTGTAATTGTGTTCTATATTATTTGTCTTCTCATCTTAACTAAATTGTATACTAAATCTTGTAAAACGACATTTTAAAACTATTCCGCATGTTTCTTTTCAACGAAAAATCAAAAATTTATTTCAAAGAGAAATAACGACCATTTCTAACACTTGGGATGAGGTATTAAAGGGTGAATTGTGAAGAGTAATGATAAACGGAAAAATAAGTGTCCAGGGATTGGAAATACCCCATCACAAGGGTTAAAAATGGTCGTTATTTCTCCTTGAAATAAATTTTAATTTTTCGTTGAAAAGAAACACATGCGGAATAGTTTTAAAATGTCGTTTTACAATCACAAGCCGTATTGTATTGTATACTAAATCTTTTTCATATTTCAAATATCTAAGTTTAGTTTACCTTTAAAGTGCAAGTGTCTCAAGGAAAACATAAACGCTCTAGGTCGAAAAAATATATAGCAATGGTTATAAAGAAGACAATTCGCTGAGGTAAGATTCTATTTATATATATATAACGGCAATACAAGCTTTCATGCTCAAAAAGCCCTTTGACAGGTATAACTTCGCTACTGAGGTTTTGACCTTTCGAAGTAAGAGTAGTTATACCTGTCAAAGGGCTTTTGAGCCCTAAAGCTTGTATTGCAGATATATATTGTGGTGGTTCGTCTGGTTTTGATAAATGATTCAATTATTCCATTCAAAGGTATTTTAATTATTACAGATAAAATGTAAAAATAAATATCAATGTTATTTATTATTGTTACAAATTAAAATCTAGTAAAGAAGAGTTTAAAAAGGTTTGATGAAAATGGCCGTTGACTCGTGGAGGCGTCAAAACAATGATTTCTTCCCCCGTGCTTACCACGTCACCACCGCCGCGCATGCGCCGACTTAGCGTACACGGCCGGCTGAGGTGGCGGTGGTTGAATGGGCTGTTCAAAATTGACGGTGGGTCAAAACACCGTCACAATATAAAAAGAAACTCGTCCCTCAGGGAATTGTCTTTTATTAATAATTTTACCGAAGGGATTATATTATTAATAACAATATTTGTAAAACACTAGATTCATCAAATCGAGCAGTAATTCTCAAAAAATGTGTGGTTGCAGGTTTGAGACTGTGACTTATAACAACTTGACGTCCTTGCTCAAAGTCAATAACATCCCAAATGATAACGAGAGAGAACTCTACTGGAAGGTTGAGAATTGCCCAGAAAACAACCGTTTTAATATGTCTTTTCTCTATCTCAATCCAAAGAATTTTAGAGGTCAAATGTACCAGTATGGAGGTAGATATCTACCTGTTGGAGATTGTATCTTCAACTATATCTATTATCCCACGGCCGAATAAACGTGGTGGTGCTGTTGAAGATTGGTCTCTTTAATCATTCTTTATTTTTACGCTTCCAACGTTTACAATCTTAAGGTTTTGTGTGTTGAAATATTTAAAATGAAATTTTCGAATATTTTGATATCGCTTTTGGAGTAAAAGATTCGTTTTTCACTATTCAAACCACACACACACACACACACATATATATATATAAATAAAAGGATTTAAAAGCGCGAATGTTTCTTTTATACATAAAACGAACTTCTACTGTCCTTACTGCGATATAGATGGCGCGTTATTGCTTTGTGTTAATATATATATATAGATTTTTTTTTTATTAATTAGAGCATATCCTGACCACAAGCACATGTGATTTTTCATATATATGTATTGTCTATAGCGCCCTCTCTAAATAGCGCCTCCCTCTCTATAGCACCCGATTTTAAATACGTAGTACGATGCGATTTACATTAAAAGTGACCTGTCTATAGCACTCCCTCTCTATAGCACCTATTTTGGTGAATCCCAAGAAGGGGGCGCTATAGACAGGTTTAACTGTATATAAAACGAGATAGAAAGTGAATGAAATTACCTTTATTGTATCGTTCGTATAGGTAAATATAAGGTTAAATATATAATCAAATAAATTAATAATAAAAATAAAATTAAAAAGGTCAGGTGTTATTATTAAAATCAGAAAAGGCATATCCTGACTAGGAGCATATGAGCTTTTTAGATAGCAGAGTTCCATCTAGTGGAACAGAAATAAACTAAACGTTGATTTAGCTTGTTTCCTGATATTTGGCCAACACAATTTCTTGTTTAATATATACATTTGTAGCGCCCACCGCGGGAAAGACTCCGCCACCGATAGACTACAAAAGTTATTTCCCACAGTAGGCAGGTCGAGGTGATGGCTGGCGATGCCCAACTCAAAAACACGATTGTAGATGGTAGAGAAAGGGGATTTAGCATTAATAGAATTTACTTAATAATTATGTATATTAATACATGTATATATGGATGGCTTTTCTTGATTTATCAAGAAATTGGGTTGGCCAAATATCACGGAGCAAGCTAAATAAACGTTTAGTTTATTCTTGCTCCACTAGATGGCGCTCTGCCATCTAAAAATCACATGTGCTCGTGGTCAGGAGATGCCTTCTTTAATATTAATACCTCTGCAATCAAAAAAACCTAGTAATAGACCAAATATTTTCCGTGTTACCTAGATTTTGCACATTACAAAACTGCATAATAGGGCATTACAACTGTTTCAAAAGTCTAAGGCAAAACCGTTACAAGGGATTACAGTAGAATGAGAAAAGTTCTCTCAAGAATTTAACAGAAAAAAAAAACTCTTATCAAGTTTTCAAATTATAAAGTAGGGGATTTGCGTTAGAATATTCTTCAAACTTTAAAGATACCACTTTAATATACATATCAATATAGTTGAGCCATTTTTATATAAATTCCACTTTGTAAATACACAAACAAAACTTAAGGAAGTTTCATATTCTGATGTAGCAGATCATTTATTTTGAAAGGAAATTTTGTTATTTATTTATTTATGCTTAATGAGGTGATACAGCAACGTATTTACAATTAGAGAGGAGACAAAATGAATTAAATCTAGAAAAAAGAAGTGAGGACATATCGGTCATTAAAGTCTGAGAGGCAAGGCCTTCAGCCAGTTCAGGGCTTCCGGGGTGACAGAGTGGAGATTGGAGATTCCTCCATTGAATTTGTACAGCGGGCAGTCATCTAGTATATGGGACATTGATTGTGGGACGTTGCAGGCACAATTTGGGTCTTTGGTGTAGCCCCATAACTTCATCAGCTCTGCACACCTTCCCTGACCTGTCCTAAAGCGGTTTAGAAGCACCCATTCTCGTCGAGGGAGGGAAAAACCTGGGATCTTGACACTTGGGCTTGTGATGAGGTTCTTGTTTGGGATATCGGAGCTGATCCAGGAATTTGTCCATGCTTCTGAGATATTAAAATTTTGGGAGAGAAGTTGGTTTCCTCTGGACCATATCGGCTTCCTTGATTTTAGTCTATGTTTTGGGGGAGACTGTAGGATTGGGTTAATTTCGAGGTCGGGTGAATCCAAGAGTTTTTGGTACATTTTCTTGGTGGCTTCCTTTCTGCGTAGCTCTGGAGTTAACTGTGTAAGATAAGTTTGACATATCATGAGTGCATAATGTAGCTGCTGTATTGTCCGTGAGGTCAAGAGACATACGGACCTCTATGGTGTTGATCTCTTGTTTATATTTGGTTATCTCGTGATCATCTCCATCTCGTGACTTGAATAAAGTTGACCATATAACGACGTGTGAAAATTATCCCGCATGTGTATCTTTTGAACAAAAAATCGAAATTTAAGGAGAAATAACGATTATTTATAACCTTAGGGATGAAGTATGAAAGAATGAATTGTGAAGGGTAATGATAAACGGTAAAATAAGTGTTCAGGGATGAGAATCGTTATTTCTCCTTAAAATAAATTTCGATTTTTCGTTCAAAAGAAACACATGCGGGATAATTTTCAAATGTCTTTCTACGATCATAAGCCGCATTATATTGTATTATAAATTTGACCGTGAATCAAATATATGTCAGAGTTATTGTCTGAATACCGATATACACGCTAAGAGGTACAACTTAAGTTTTGTCCATGAGTGTATCTTTCAGAGTTATTGTCTGAATCCCGATATACATGCTAAGAGGTACAACTTGTTTTGTCCATGAGTGTATCTTTCAGAGTTATTGTCTGAATCCCAATATACATGCTGAGAGGTACAATTTGTTCAGACTGTAAATAAAATATAACATTATCCAATCACACATGCGACGGAATTTTAAGAATAATTGAACAAAAAAAATGTATCGACAATTATATTATTAGAATGTTTTTTAGCTTATTAAAAATTCTATAGTAATCATTTTACGTCTATAAAAAATTTCGGTTCTAAAAAAGTCTTTAATGTTAAACTTAAAACCTTTGTGCTCATTACAAATTTGAATACTCTACCACAGGGGTCAGCAATCTGAGTCTAAGAGTCAAAAATTACAATTTACAAAATATAAAAGTTTTTAAAGAGCCACAAGTGTTTTTCTTGCCAACAATAAATAGTACTTACATAATATTTACGTATGGAACTATATAAAGAACCGCAACTTCACATCCAAAGAGCCGCATGTGGCTCGCTAGCCGCAATTTGCCGACCCCCTGCTCTAGCATATTTGTAAAAAAATACATCTCTGAGAGAAGCTCATTATTTGCACCTATCTATGCAAAATAACTTGCCAGGTTGCATTGTTCTATAAATATGTAATTTTTTCTTCTAATTTATGTAAATATATGTGTATATAAAAAAAAGTGAAAGTGATAATAAAGTTAAGTCAGTCGGTTAACACCAGTGAGACTGTTTGGTCCTTCCTTTATTCAAACAGCTTGCTGCTACATCGCATCTAGAGAAGGACAGATTCTCGGTAGTCAATCCGCAGGTCTGGTGTACAGTCCACATTCTGACATATCGTCAACATCTAAGACCAGACAAAAGGCTGAAAGAACTAGACGGAAGTCCGGGGTAGTATTGTTAGGATCCAAGCTCCAAAACTAATGTTTTATTAATTTAAATATGTTTTTGGAAACAGATATACTAACGAAGCCTCTATAATACAATATAATGCGGCGTTTTGATTGTAGAATGACATTTGAAAATTATCCCGCATGTATTTCTTTTGAACGAAAAATCGAAATTTATTTTAAGGAGAAATAACGATTATTTATAACCTTAAAGATGAAGTATGAAAGGATGAATTGTGAAGAGTAATTATAAACGGAAAAATAAATCCCTATAATAACTTGAAAATTGACCATTTAAATACAAGTTCTTGTGTAAATTGGAGCTATGAACTTTGTAAAGTTAAATCTCAGCCACGAGTTTATCTAACATTTCATTGGCTCGTCCTTATTGGTTAATGCCTTCCTAAGTTCATTATCTTAAAATAATTACATTTGAGAATTCTTTGCCACTCATGTTTCAAAACGATATACGTTTTCTTATGAAACCTATTCTTAAAACAATCTTTCATAAATTGAGTCAATTCATCATAATTCATAGCCTGGTCCATATCAAGGCATTTAATATACTTTGTCGTAGTTTGGGAAGTTGCCGAATTTTGATTACAAAGTAAATATGTACATAGGTTACCTGAACACCCCTAAACTGTCATCAGTAAATACATTGGACATGCCACCAGCGAGTGCAAGTAACTAAAAGGGGCTATGGCTCATTTGTAAGTGCAAAACTCGAACTGCTTTTCACATGTGTAGACATGTGGTGCACTTACAGTAAAAAGCAGTAGCCAACTTCTATCCACCATGATTATCATGGCCTGTACCACGTGTACTAGGGATAAAAAAAAAGTTAAAAACAAGTATTATCCTTTAGAAAAATTTACAAATGTTAGACTTTATATTCGCGTATTGTGGCGCTTTAGCACAGCGGTTTTCTATCATCGTCTGAACACTGTAGCTAAGACGTTCCATTGGTTGTTGAGAAAACAGTAGTCCGCAGTAATAAAATAAAATTGTTTATATTCAATGAATAATTTATAATTTATATTATTTGAGTGTGTGTGTGGCATATCTCTTGAATTTGACTATAACATATGTATGCGAATATGGTTTTAATTTTAGTTTAAGATTTTATATTATAAAACACACACCTACACGTGTGTGTCTTGTGTTTTGTCTGTTTTATTTGTTGAGTAATTGGTCAAATATATATTTTTTGCTAGAGAGAGAGAGAGAGAAGCTCTGTGAAATATCTAAAATTAAATACCTAATTTTAGAATAAATATTGCCACGGGGAAAATTAGGGAAGACAAAAACTTCAGGAGGAAACTATTTATTTCAGGCAAGGACAAACTAAGAATGGTAAACAAAAGATAAGCCACGAGGGAAATTTACAGAGTAACAAAATATAAACATAAAAATGACCACTCTGTTAATAAAAAATAATAAAAATAATAAATACTTTGTTACAATATTTTATTTAACTTACAAAAAAAAAAATTACTACAAGAGAAAAATAGATTTTTTGCTTATCCCTAGTACACGTGGTACAGGCCATGATATTCATGGTGGGTAGAAGGCGACTGTTTTACTTAACTGCACCACATGTCTACACATGTGAAAAGCAGTTCGACTTTGTACTTACAAATGTTCCAGAGTCCCGTTTAGTTACTTGCACTCGCTGGTGGGGTTGGACTTTTACAAGAATCGGGGGCAATTTGAGCATTTTTTTTCATATAAAAAAAAAGTGCCCAATGCGGGAATCGAACCCGGGTCGTAACGGTCGCAAACCAACAGTTTAGATCATCCTTTAACCGACCATCTATAAAAATAGATAATAGAAGAATGTAAGGAACAAACCGAGTTTATGATAGGATCATTGTTTACGAGGTTTCGAATTATCCCATTACAACAGAGGCTCAATCAGCTTTCCAATTTCTCCGCAGTCGACCGTTTAAATCCAATTTCCAGCCACCACCCGCTGTGCCCAACAATCCACCCAACAATGGGGTTAGGAAAACAAAGATGTTAACGTTTAGATCTTTTGTAAATTGGAACCTTTTCACAACGCTTTTCTTAACTATATTGTATTAATGACACCACATTAAGTGTGTTTTTAGTACTTCAAACCTTGTGTTGATTATAGATTGTCGACTTGTTTACTTATTTATAAATAAACAAACTATTATGGATGACAAATTTTACAAATGATGTTCTTATTTGAAATATAGTACAAAAGTGAATTTGTACATGGATCAGGCAGAGATAAATTAAGTAAAAAGGCATTTCTTAATCATCATTTTCAGTTGTACGATCAGGAATTTTTTTTTTCTTGATTTTAATATTGCCACGTTGAAAATTAGGAAAGACAAATATCAGGATGACACAGAAATTTAAGACAAGAACAAAATATGAATGATAAAAAAGATAAGCAATTAGGTAGGTTAACAGAGTAACAAAATATAAACATCAAAATTGATACTCTGTTAATAAAATAATAAATACTTTGTTACAATTACAATTATTTATTACAATTAAGACACCAGTGAGATTCTCCTCTCTCATTGCCGGCTTACAACGATATCCTCACGATGATCAATCGCCATCATGTAGTGGAGGAGATAAGTTCCTACTTACTGCTTTGTAAAAGTTATGGACAGAGCAACCACATTCGACTTGATATGGCGCTGGTTAAAATACTTTGTACTGAGGTAAGTTGGCTGTCGTTTATTTTGAGAAGAATAATCTCTCTTTTTTCGCTGATATACTGGTACTCAAAGAGGTAATTAGATATTTCTATTTATATGGTGCCATTTAATTATGTAATTAAATAATGCAACAGGCATATAGATATTCCCGATGTCTACAATATTCTCAGAATACTAATTCATAGTTTATTTTATAATCAAAATATTTATCCTAATTGTTTAGCATTTGTTTATAATGGTTACTATAAATATCTCCTCATTTACATAAATTTGGCCATAAATACCCATTTCTTTATTTCTCAAGAAGCCACTGAAACCAAAATTCTTTTTGGTCGCAGTGGTTACAGCTTACTCCACGCTGACGAGCGCCAACAGCGTGAAACGGGTTCGTGGATGGCTTTTCTTGATTTATCAAGAAATTAGGTTGGCTAAATATCACGGAGAAAGCTAAATAAACGTTTAGTTTATTTTTGCTCCACTAGATGGCGCTCTGCCATCTGAAAAGCACATGTGCTCGTGGTCGGGAGATGCCTTCTTTATTTTTAACATCTAATTGTATATTTACCATTTTTAAATATTTCTAATTTTGAAAGCAGGTATGTAAATATTATATGTGTTTGTATATAACCAGTTGATCCATCTAGATTCATTCTTCAGTTCTTATTCCTGTAGAAGGGTCGTTAATACCTAAAAGCTTGAAATGGAAAACATTAAATATAAGATACTCATCCTTGGTGATTTTATTTTTCTAGCAATATGTTTCTAGAGTTTCAAATGAAGACACTTCGGCCACTAAATATTTTTATTGTCTCGACGTTTCGACAAAAATCTTTTGTCTTTGTTAGGAGCGAACACCTGCTATTCTATGACACTTCTACTATTTAATATTGATGTACTTTCAGTATAAAAGATATTGCACTCGGGGGAATTCTCGAGCAAAGCCGGGTCATTTGTCTAGTTAAATATAAATGACATATTTACTGGCCAAAGTGTCTTTAATTTGAAGAACTATGAATGCCGGCCAGGCAGCCTCTATCTTTACTATGTTTATAGAGATTAGTTTATTTTCATTTTATTAGTGCAAACTCGAGCTTTCGGAGTTTTCTGTTCTTCTACATGTACTCCTGTAGAAGGAAAGAAATGGCCGAAAGCTTGAAGTTGCAATAATAAAAGGAAAAGATACTCATCTCCAGAAACCTTTTTCATAATGTAATTTATATCTAGGAGCTTTAATTCAATTGATACCCAAAGAATAATACATTATAAAACAACATTTGAAATACTATCCGCATGTATTTCTTTTCAACGAAAAATTAAAATTTATTTCAAGGAGAAATAACGATTATTTCTAACCTTTTGGATGAGGTATGAAAGGGTGAATTGTGAAGAGTTATGATAAACGGAAAAATAAAAGTGTCCAGGGATGGGAATCGAACCCACAGTGTTCCGCTTACCGGAAAGATGCCATATTTCCGTTTATCATTACTCTTCACAATTCCCCTTTCATACCTCATCCGAAAGGTTAGAAATAATCGTTATTTCTCCTTGAAATAAATATCGATTTTTCGTTGAAAAGAAACACATGCGGGATAGTATTTCAAATGTCGTTTTACAATCACAAGCCGCATTATATTATATTGTATCATACATTATAATACAATATAATGCTTAGTGGACATATGACATCTGCCCGGTAAGCGGAACACTTTGGGTTCCCTTCCCTGTACACTTTATTTTTCCATTTATCATTACTCTTTACAATTCATCCTTTCATATTTTATCTCTAAGGATAGGAATAATAGTGGTTATTTCTTCTTAAAATAATTAAAATTACAAATTTTCGTTCTGTAAAAAGAAACATTTGTGGTGAAACTTGTTAAAAGTCGTTTAATATTACATTATATAATATTTTAAGAGTGTATATTCTGAAATGTAGGTTAAAATGCACCGCTGTTTTTTGAGTAGAGAGAGATTGAATCTACTTTTATTACATCGTTCATAAAATATTATAGTGATAAATGAAAACTAAAAATAAATAAAAATAATAAGTAAATTTTAAAATAATAAGGATGAATATACATAATGAAACCTATACAGGCTTCATTGGTGTCGCCAACCGCGGGAAAGACTCCGCCACTGATGGACTGCGAGAGTTCTTTCCCACAGAGTTGGCAGGTCGAGGTGTTGACTGGCGTTGTCCACCTCAAGACCAAGATGGTACTTGTAGATGGTAGCCTTCGCTACACTGGTTAGCTTCATTGCCTCGGGATGGAGGCCGACGCCGAAGAGTCAGGCCTGCAGATCCAGGGACACTTCGCAGGAGGCGAAATATAGAGAGAGAGAGATTGAGATTGAAACTGATTTATTACAATGTCCATACATGATTATATAAGGTTAATTATATATAAAAAAACAGAATAATTACAAATTATTTATAGCAGACGAATCCCACTGGGTGTCGTCTCGTTCAATGTCACATTCTGCCCAGAGAGAGAGAGAGAGAGAGATTGAACAATCTACCTGGAATCAATTGAAGTGTCGTTTAGTTGCCCCAGGCGAAGGAATGGCAATTTAACGGTCGGAAGAGAGACAACCGATTATAATCACCATTTTAACAGCTTCAGATGAAACTTTTAAATATTCGAATTTTACAAAATAGCGATGTTTAATGGTTGTAAACCGACATTTGAAAATTATCCCGCATGTATTTCTTTTGAATGAAAAATCAAAATTTATTCTCAAGGTGAAAAAACGATTATTTCTAACCTTAGGAATGAAGTATGAATAGATGAATTGTGAAGAGTAATATAATAAACGGAAAAATAGAAGTGTCCAGGGATGGGAATCGAACCCACAGTGTTCCGCTTACCGGGCAGATGCCATGTCCACTAAGCGGTCCATGCCCGGTATGCGGCACACTGTGGGTTCGATTCCCATCCCTTAACACTTTTATTTTTCCGTTCATCATTACTCTTCACAATTTATTCTCTCATACTTCGTCCCTAAGGTTAGAAATAATCGTTATTTCTCCTTAAAATAATTTTCGATTTTTCGTTCAAAAGAAACACATGCGGGAAAATTTTCAAATGTCGTTCTACAATCATAAGCCGTATTACAAGTATACTTGTATATTGTATTATAAATTGCTTAATGGTTATCTTTCATCTATCGAATACAGGTTTCTAAATATAAATCGTGTTTATTGAGGAAATATTTATTTTAAATTCTCATGATAAAATCTGTCAATTGAATATTGTCAGAAAATGTGTCGTTTATAATTAATAAAAATATAACTTGTTCCAAAATCACTTTATTAGGTACCGATCAAAAAGAGCAACCTAATTTTGATATTTGTAGCAATGAATTATCTATGTGAAGGTTATTCACATTAACAAAGTGTCCAATGCAGGATTCAATCCCAGTTCATGGCTGTCGGGAATCGAGGGTGTTACCCACTCGTCCACCGACTCCTTTAATAATTTAGCAATGAAACTTTACAAACATGCACAATAAATATACATATATACTTTTATTTTATAACAATAGTATAAAAATAATATACAAGTGTATATGTTTTTGAAAATAGAGCAATCCATAAATAAATCTTTAAATAAAAAGGCATATATTGGTAAAAATAAATGCATTTTTATTTAAAGTGTTGAATTTATATTTATTATTTATTGTGTGTGTATGCATAGTATGTATTATTATGTATGTATATTATACTTGTATATATTTCTTGAAATAAGGGACACTTCGACCAAAAATATTTTCATTTTTTCGGCGTTTTGACAATAATATTTTGTCCTCTTTAGAAAAAAATTCTAGCGCGATCTAGTAGAATCAAATTGATTTAAACGTGATTAAGGTTTATTCCATAAGATTTGCACAACGCATTTCTTTTATAAATAAAGAAGAAGCCAATTACGTAGGCGTTTTGGGGCTGTTGGCCTTCCTCAGCGTGATGCATACTCTACCTCAAGCTGGCGCTCTGCCATCTAAATGTTCATATGAGCTATCAGGATATGTCTTTTTTATTTTTATTATCAACACCTGACCTTTTTTATTTTCCCCTTACCTTTGCACCTGTTCAGCTTTACCTAAATTTGGTTTTAAATACTCATTTATTGATTTCTCGGGAAACTTCTGAAACAAAATATTTGATCGTTGAGATGCAGCTTATACCACGCTGACGAGGGTCAACACCCAGAAACGCATAGGTGGTTGGAATTTTCTTGATTTATAAAGAAATTGTATTTTTGTTATTTTGTTGTTGTTGTCGTGTCCAATGAAGAGCCTCAGATGTCCCCATACATATATATCACAGTAGTTGTAATGTTCTCTATTTTGGGTGTGGAAAGCTGCTGTTCTGAGTCCATGTCCATACATATCTATCACAGCAGTTGCAATGCTCTCTATCTTGGGTGTGTAAAGCTGCTGTTCTGGGTCCATGTGAATTTTCTGTCGTTGTAGTGATCAATGAAGAGCCTCAGATGTCCCTATGCATCTCTATTACAGAAGACGTAATGTTCTCTATCTTGGGTGTGTAAAGCTGCTGTTCTGGGTCCATGCCAATTTTCTGTTGGTGTTGTAGTGTCCAATGAAAAGCCTCAGATGTCTCCATACATCTCTATCACAGCAGTTGCAATGCTCTCTATCTTGGGTGTCTAAAGCTGCTGTTCTGTGTCCATGTCAATTTTCTGTTGTTGTCGTGTCCAATAAAGAGCCTAAGTTGTTCCCATGCATCTCTATAACAGCAATCTCACTGTCATCTATCTTGGGTGTGTAAAGCTGCTGTTCTGTGTCCATGTCAATTTTCTGTTGTTGTCGTGTCCATTAAAGAGCCTAAGATGTTCCCATGCATCTCTATAACAGCAATCTCACTGTCCTCTATCTTGGGTGTGTAAAGCTGCTGTTCTGGGTCCATGTCAATTTTCTGTTGTTGTTGTGTCGAATGAAGAGCTTCAGATGTCTCCATGCATCTCTATCACAGCAGTTGCAATGTTCTCTATCTTGGGTGTGTAATGCTGCTGTTCTGGGTCCATGTCAATTTTCTGTTGTTGTTGTCGTGTCCAATGAAGATCTTCAGATGTCTCCATACATCTCTATCACAGCACTCGCAATGTTCTCTATCTTGGGTGTGTAAAGCTACTGTTCTGGGTCCATGTCAATTTTCTGTTGTTGTTGTGTCGAATGAAGAGCTTCAGATGTCTCCATGCATCTCTATCACAGCAGTTGCAATGTTCTCTATCTTGGATGTGCAAAGCTGCTGCTCTGGGTCCATGTCAATTTTCTGTTGTTGTTGTCGTGTCCAATGAAGAGCTTCAGATGTCTCCATGCATCTCTATCACAGCAGTTGCAATGTTTTCTATCTTGAGTGTCTAAAGCTGCTGTTCTGAGTCCATGTCAATTTTCTGTTGTTGTTGTCGAGGCCAATGAAGAGCTTTAGATGTCTCCATACATCTCTATCACAGCAGTCACAATGTGCTCTATCTTGGGTGTGTAAAGCTGCTGTTCTTGGTCCATGTCAATTTTATGTTGTTGTTGTCGAGTCCAATGAAGAGCTTCAGATATCTCCATACATCTCTATCACAGCAGTCGCAATGTGCTCTATCTTGGGTGTGTAAAGCCGCTGTTCTGGGTCTATGTCAATGTTCTGTTGTTGTTGTCATGTCCAATGAAGAGCCTCAGATGTCTCCATACATCTCTATCACAGCAGTCGCAATGTGCTCTATCTTAATAGTATATATATGCGCCTGAATCACGTTTAGTTTTTTTATATTCCAATAGATGGCACTCTGCTATCTGAAATACCCCTGTGAGTGGTCAGGATATGCCCTTTTAAGTTTTAAAAATCATCTTCAATAAGCATACCAATGATAAAGTCAAAGCAAATGTTAATAGAAGTTATTTATGTTTCAAATGTATCTAATATTAGCCTCTCTTTTATTACAGTGTAGTTGGCTTTCTGTGCTCCAATAAACTGGGTTACAAATGTATCTCTCGTTTTTATATATAATTTCAAAATGAAATATCCTAAGATATTCTAATTATTGTCAGATATATTCTAATGCATCATAATATAATTGCTATAATAAAAGATACTAATTGATATTTGCGGAAGAGCGATTGCTCGAAGCATTTTATATATTAATATTTGTATGTAATTCTGCTGTCCTTAAAGCTTATGTCCATAGTTCATTTAGAATACCCATTCCAAGAGTCTAGCATCAGTATTACTATAAAAGGAAGTTCGAAAAATGCAATATGATAGCCGTATGGTAGATTAAACTGGCGAAACC
Organism: Cordylochernes scorpioides; assembly: GCA_030710605.1. Taxonomy (NCBI): domain Eukaryota; kingdom Metazoa; phylum Arthropoda; class Arachnida; order Pseudoscorpiones; family Chernetidae; genus Cordylochernes; species Cordylochernes scorpioides. The sequence goes on along the minus strand of CP092874.1, from coordinate 92,670,146 downwards.
GCTTGTAGGGTTCACCACTGATGAGCAAGGCCCGCCCATTAATTTTTCCATTGCAGTAAGGACAGTAGAAATTGTTTATTTAAAAAAAAATCATTCGCGTCTATAATAGTTTTGAATTTGGATAACAGATGGCGCGATAATGGATCATATTCTAATATAAATATTTTTCTTCCTAAAAAATGATATTTGAGTAACTACTCTTCGTTCATCTTTGCTAAACCACAGCATACCTCAACTTGGATATATTAGTGTGTGACAATGTGGCAGAGAGAGATATTTATAACTCAGGGAGCACAGAACACCAACTACCCAGGGAGTCCAGCTCACTAGTATGGACTAGTGTTGAGCACTTTTACTCGCGTCCAGTTTTGATTGCTGAATTGAACCAGGTGACCAGAAATTTCCATGCTGAGGTTGAGTCTGGGAGGCTGGCCATAGATGTAGGATTGAAATGGTTCAGTCCAAAATGGATAACTGTTTGCATCCTATGTTTTAGAAATGCTGGACAGCTGAAGAGGAGATGATCAACTGTCTGTGGCTCTTCTGAACAGTGGATGCAGGTAGGGTCTGTTTCAGGATGTACACGTGTAATGTCTGCCAGTACATGTCAATGGCCCGTGAGGATGGTGGTGGTGGCCTCTCCATGGCTGAATTTTAGTAGAAATTTCTGGGGGTGATTTGGAATGTAAGCGATATATCAGGATATATGGTTTAATAAATAAAAGTGTTATATACAACAACAACAACAAAAAGCCTTTATTTAGGGCCTCTCGCCCTATACAGGATTCGCCAGTTCACAATGGATGGGGAGAACACTGTGTGGCCTTTTTCCGGGATATAGTCTTGTGGAATCCAAATATCGCCATCGCTATATACCTATTCTTTGATATTTCATTAATTAGTGCCGGAAATGAAGGACAAAGTTGCCCCGTTTTATCATTTAGTTTTCGTCTTTCCTCAGACAGAGCAGCACAGTCAAATAAGTAGTGCAACATCTCCGTTGTTATTCCTGATCCACAGAAAGTGCATTTCAGGTCGTCACGCCTCAATAAAATCAGATGGTGTTCTCTGAAAAAAAAAATGAAAGGGTTCTAAATTGTGCGATTAATCTGATGACAGGAAAAGGGAGTTCACTTAAGAAATATTCTTCGGTGGTAAACGTTGTATATATATATCTCTATAGTGGGAATATAACTTTGATTGGGTTATTCTTGTTAAGTCATTTTGTATTGTTTGCTCTATCGCAGTTCTTAATATTCCTGGGATAGCATTCCTTAGTGAATCAGGATCATTACAATAAGTAAGCCACGAGGATCCGTTATTATTGAGTAAATTGCTTAATTGTTTTATAAACCCGATGGGCGCACCTGTAGCACAGGATATTTGCCTCATTCTATTTAAACATATTCGAGGCAATCTATTTGCATCCATACTCAGCACCCTCAGCCAATATTTCAAGGTCAATTTCAGAGCTGTTATTATTAATGTAAAAGTGTTATATATATTTCATAAATGAAAATAATTTCTGTTGATTTTTGATTATCTTGAGAATTATGCTATGGTAATGCAGTCGTGGTTAAAATCTTAAAAGTATAATAATAAAATTAGTGAAGATTAGAAAATAGCTTTATAAAAGAGCTTATGGAATATAGAAAACATAATTTGATAGAAGTAATGCCTGGCTTAAGGTTTAAGAAACTAAAAAATGAAAAACATATTTACATAATTACAGAAAGGTTTGAGCCGGCCAACGGAAAACAACAATAGGTTATAAAGGAAAAGCCCGACTTCTGGCGGTCGAATTAACAGAGAATAGTTTATTCTATGAAATTAAATTTGGATATAAATATTTTTCTATAACATACATAAATCATGAAATGAACCAGGCGATAAGGAAGATGGGTGTCTTTTATATAAAACGAGCACAGGCTTTCGGGTAAAACCCTTCTACAGGTGGCTATCACATAGCAAGATGGATACCAATGGCAAGAGCTTCTCAAATATATTTTGCCATTGGTATCCATCTTGCTATGTGATAGCCGCCTGTAGAAGGGTTTTTACCCGAAAGCTTGTGCTCGTTTTATATAAAAGACACCCATCTTCCTTATCGCCTGGTTCATTTCATGATTTACTAGGAAGATTTCCTTGCAATCCTATATATGAATCATATCTAATTAATATTTATACAATACCTTATATTAACATGATGCATTGAAGCGCCATCTGTTATAAAAAATTTGAACTATTTTGACGTGTATGATTCTTTTAAAAAATAAATAAATTTTCTACTGCCCTTACTGCAATGATAAAATAATAGGAGGGTCTGGTGGAAACAGAAAAAAATGCAATATTATACCAGACTGGTTGATTAAACTGGCGAAACCGCTTGGAGGGTTCACCACTGATGAGCCAGTCCCTCCCATTATTTTTATCATTGCAGTAAGGGCAGTAGAAAATTGATTTATTTTTAGAAGAATCAGACGCATCAAAAATAAATCAAATTTCTTACAAAATTTTATATAAACGCAATGATGCTTACAAAATAACTGGCGAAACCGCTGGTAGGGTTCACTACTGATGAGCCAGGACCTCTAATTAATTTTTCCATTGTGTGTGTGTGTGCAGTAATGACAGTATAAATTGTTGAAATTTTAAAAGAATCATAGGCGTCTATAATAGTTTCGAATTTTAATACAAAATAACAGAATAAATAATAGCACTCTTTTTGAAAAATGTATTTCTTTTGTAAATCGGTAATCGATACAAGTTTATTATTCAAATGGGGAATTTCAGTGATGCAGAACCGAGGTTGGAGATCAGTGAAATAATTCCACTTTGCATATTTATGGAGGAAATGAATCTCTTTGGCCGAGGATGTATTGTTCGAAGCCTTATATAATGTTCTTAAGCCTCGGATACCAAATCAATAGCTTTTTACCTTATAAATAACCAAACTTTATACGGAGATACGGGAATATTTTATAGTAGTTTGTTTTTTGTTAAGGATTACTAGTTATATTTCAAATATCTTCATCTTCTTTCTTATCTACGCTCAATCATATTAGGAAGTTATTTTCTCTACTTACTGCTTTGTAAGAGTTGTGGACAGAGCAACCATTCGACTTGATAGCGCTGGTTAAAATACTTTGTGTTATTCATGTAGCGGAGGAAAAAACGATGAATCAAAGTTATTTTCCTACTATATCTTTATAGAAGTTATGGATAGAGCAACCATTCGACTTGATATAGCGCTGGTTGAAATACTTTGTGTATTCATGTAGTGGAAGAAAAAACGATGAATCAAAGTTATATTTCCTACTATATCTTTATAAAAGTTGTGGATAGAGCAACCATTCGACTTGATATAGCGCTGGTTAAAATACTTTGTGTTATTCATGTAGTGGAGAAAAAAACGATGAATCAAAGTTATTTTCTCTACTTACTGCTTTGTGAAAGTTGTCTTCTTCTTTTTTCTTATCTCCACTCAATCATATTAGGATATCAAGTTGTGACCCTTGATGGTGTCTGTTTGACAACCATCATAACTGGGTGAAGTAGAATACGTCTGCCTTTGTCATTAAGACTGGGAGCACTACTCAGTGGCAGGCCGACTTAGCTACAAAAGAAATGGCTGCCTCTGACATGAGGAACAGACACCATGTGCAGCTGCTCCTAACATGGAGTACAAACGCTGATCATTCTGTATCCCTGGATTAGGAGCCCTTACAGGGTACTATCAGCCAGGCCAGCTGAACCCAGGTTTTTTAGTGAGCTTGTTACTGCTCCCCCTCCTCCTTTTTCCTCCGGGCTTGGGACTGGCTATATGGTATATTTATATAGCAAATAAAAACGTTAAGACATGAATGTTTCTTTCACACATAGATCAAACTTCTACTATCATTGCTATGATGGAAATATTATAGGAGGGCCTGGCTCATCAGTGTTGAACCCTCCTAGCGGTTTCGCCAGTTTAATCTACCATGTCTTAAACGTTTTTATATTTGCTATATAAAGATTTTATTATGATGCATTAGCGCGCCATCTGTTATGAAAATTCGAAACTATTATAGACTCGTATGATTCATTTTAAAAATAAACAATTTCTACTGCCCTTACTGCAATGGAAAAATTAATGGGAGGGCCTGGCTCATCAGTGGTGAATCCTCCCAGTAATTTCGCTAGTTTAATCTACCATTTAATCATTCCATCTTGAATCTAATAGAATTTTCACAATACGCCAAATAGTTGTTTAGCTGGTAAAGTGGCTGGGCCAAATCTATGGTCAGAATATAGATGGATTTCTTGCCGAGTGGAAATTGATTTATGAAAGAATAGTGAACCTCTCCCGTCAAAATAAGCGTCAAAAATAGACGTCATCTATTAACTGTCGACGTAAAAAGGCCTCGGTTCAGTGGCTTCAGAGCTTATGTCCATAGTTCGCTTATAAAACTTTTACCAAGAGTTGATCTTTAGTATCAGTATGAAAGCAAAACAGACAAATACAATAATAGAGTGGTATGATTGATTAAACTGGCGAAACCGCTGCGAGGGTTCACCACTGATGAGCCAGGTCCTTCAATATTTTTCATAATTACAATTGGAGAAGCAGAGAAAAATTATTTCATCAAAAAAATAAACATACGAGTTATCAGTAGGAACATTTTCATCAATAAATATAAATAGAACAATGCATTTATTCGGTTTTAAATTTTGTATATACAGTTGAACCTGTCTATAGCGCCCCCTCTAAATAGCACCTTCCTCTCTATAGCGTCCAAATTTAAATATTAAAATGTAAACATTTTACTTTAAAAGTGACCTGTCTATAGCACCCCTTCTCTATAGCACCCTATTTTGGTGAGTACCAAGAGAGGGCGCTATAGACAGGTTTAACTGTATTAATTTTGTCCAATATTATATATACAGCGTTTTTAAGTCTAACCATTTTATAATTCTTTCATATATCAAAGTAAATTCAGGAAGGTAAACGATCCATTTGTTTCACATACATAATAATGTTGATGTTTTAATTTAATGTTTTCATGATAAAATTGTGAAAAAAGTTTTAAAATTACAAAATATTAAACTTACATAAATAGTATTTATTTATAATATTACAATAATATAAACATTATAAACATTAACCCGTTGAAGAGCGATTATCACTTGAAAGCTAGCGTTTTTTAATAAAAAGAAACTCATTGTGTAAAAATATTTTGTAATTTTAAAAATTCAATGTTTTGTTAGACCATTTATTATATTCTCCAAGTACGACAATTATTAAATTGGAATACGGCCAAGGAATAATCACAGGAACTAGGGTCTTTAAACACATCCTTCCGCAGATGTCTCTGATGACAGATACCTTTTTTGGTAATGTCAATAAAAATTAATGAGAAAAAAAGTTTCAAGAATGAAATGTGCAAGGGAAGTAAGTTGCTGGTCGTCTTTAAGATGCCTTTCTTTAACTATACCGAGCCAGACAGTCTCTTTCTGATTTTACTAATTGTATTGTGGGCTTGTCTCTTTCTGACTTTCTTAGCTTGACTATGAGTTCGTATTGTCGTATCTCTGTATATATTACAAACGTTATTAAAAATGTTTACTCAAAAATCATTCAGTCAATAAAATCGTTTTATATTAATACAATGGTGGATCAATAAAAATCGATAAAAGTTTAATATAAAAAAAAACAAATGTATATAGGTATACACATATAAATTGATTTCTGTTGTCATATTTTTTAAAAATCTAAAGAAACTATCTTGCAATTTTTTTTTTCACTAAAAATGGCGACCTAAACAAAGTTGTAATAAGTATGAAATGCGAGCAGTAATACGTTTTCTTTATCATGAAGGAGTTAAATCAATTCTTGTATATATAGAGAAGCATTTTCTTTAAAAGTGAATTATTTTCACTTCCAAGACATTTCTAAGATAAAAATTCGAAGTAAAAAAAGCAGTAAGTCTAGTTTTAATTGGGTTAGGAAACAATTTCTGCCAAGTTAGGTCTTTGACTCAATTCCGTAATCACTCAAAGAAATAGAAATTGAATTAGATGTTCATCTTTTGTTTAATTATAGAAAACATGTGTAAGCAGACAATATACCAGAACTCAATAAGTGACTACCTTCATGTGATCTAATGGAATTAGAGAATTTCGACAAATAATTGATTATGTTAGAAATAATGATATATTGAATGGTATTGCAATTATAATTTTAAAAATTCTTCAAATTTTCAATTTATATAAAAAAATAGCAAGCATGCCTTTCTGTTAAATATATTGCCACGTGGAAAATTAGAAAAGACAAACTTCAAGATGACACAGCGATTTATTTTAAGGCAAGAACAAACTAAGAATGATAAACAGAAGATAAGCAATGGGGGAGCAGAGTAGCAAAAATATAAACAAAAAATGATACTCTGTTAATAAAACAAAAAAAATTTTGTTACAATATGTACATTTTCTTCTCTATTTTTTTTTATCCCATCATATATTATTAATATTAAAATATTCTATTAAAAAATTCTAAATATATACATATTTTTTATTTTGAAAATAGAGTAATCCATAAATAAATCTTCAAATAAAAAGGTATATATTGGATCAAAATAACATTTATTATACCAATATTGCAGTTGGCTGAACGCCAACCTTTATCAAGGAATTATATACACACACACACACACAAGCCTTTTTATTGGGGCATCCAGCCCTATACATGATTCCCCTCTACAGGATTTAGCAAAGGAAGATATTTCAAAAGTAAAAACTAGAATACAAGAAGTAATAAGGAAAAAGAAAAGAGAGAAGAAATAAAAAAACAAACAAAAAGAAATATAACCATATATACAAAAAATAAACATACAGAGCAAAAGGAACTGTACATGATTAAATATTTAAATTAAAGTACCAATGTTTAGGATATGTCAAGGTTAGGATATCATTGAGAGGGTTAGTGTGGAATCAGCCGCATTCAATCTTCGCCTTCTTCCTCCAAGCAAACCACGACATTCGGCGAATCCATTATTCTCCAACGGACATTGACTGCAGCCTTGTAGAATTTATATAAACCGAGGGAGAGACCCTGATCAACCATCAGTGTGTTCATCCAGCTGCAAATTTGTTGGCAGTCAGGTTGAGACCAGGGTATGTCACCCAAAATTTCTTTCCTCTGTTTCTCTAAGCAAGAGCATCCAAATATTATATGCATAATTTCGTCTTGGATTCTGTTTTTACACAGATCGCAAGTTAGAGTCAAATCAATCTTCCAGCGCTTTGAACGATTTTCTGGGAAGATCGTCCATAGGAGTCTCAGTTATGCAAAAAATCTTTTAATTGCTAGAGGAATAGTTGTGAATAAATATCGTTCTGCTGTTATTGAATATTTTAGGTATTTGAAGTGACTGTAATGTGAAGTATTTAGGATTTTCGCCATGTCGTTTTGGATGCTTTGCTCGGTTGCTATTCGAATAATAGCAGGGATTTCAGTCAGTATTGCAGTGTAATCTGGACAACCCTTCAGGAACGAAAAACCGTTTGAGTCTAAAATGGTTGACAGGTTTTCGACAAAGGTTAAACCAGCCCTTTGATTGCTGTGCAATGTCCAGAGGTGTGACAAACATGCCCGGGGCAACCTACTCTCTTCCATTTTCATAATCCTCACCCAAAATCTCAGGATCTGTTTAGTTATGATAACTTCCTGTGATACTCGTCCACACTCCATTCTTAGCATAAAGCCCGGAGTATACTTTGGTAAATTTAGGTAGCGTCTTAGGAAAATATTCTGAACCTGGTCAACTACCTTTACTTGGTTGAGTGCCCAGCAGGGTGCGCCGTATAGCATGTGAAGCAAGACCGTCGAATCAAGTAATCTCATTGCCGCATTTAGAGAGTTCATCTTGGATTTTGTCAGAACTTGCCACACAGCGCCAATTGCTGCCAGGGCTTTGCCCTTGTAGTGTGACGCTACCTTGTTTAGTGAATTTGCACTTGTAAGCGGATATCCCAAGTATAGATATTTCGTAGTAACAGACAGTTGCCGCTCACCCCAAAACCATTTGTCATTTTGTGCTAATCGACCGCCGTTTCTGAAAACTACTATTTTTGACTTATTTTCATTCAGGGTTAATAAATTTGTTTCAAAATATTTTCTTAGCATATTGATTTTTATTTGAAGGTTATTTTTGGATTCTCCAATCAAGACAATATCGTCTGCGTATAGTAGAATATGAACATATCCATAATTTGGGAGATATATTCCCGGTAAATCTGAATTATTGTAGAGACCGATTAAATCATTTATAAAAAGTATAAATAAATAAGGTGACATCGGCTACCCTTGTAAAACTCCCGAACGCACCTTTATTGGCGCAGTGAATGAATTGTTCCATCGCACTACCGCTGTCATATTTGTATAATAATCTTTAATTAAGTTAACAAAACAGTGGTTGAGACCTGCATCTACCAGTTTTCTCCATAATAATGAGTGGGGCACTGTGTCGAAGGCTTTTTTCAAATCCACGAAGAACATGTAGCATTTCCTTCTCTTTCGGCTTAGAGTCATTTGAATCAGGGATAATAGAGTGAATATATGGTCTTGACAAGAGTGGCCGGCCCTGAATCCCGCCTGGTTCTCAGGAACTATATTTCTCCTTTCGATCCAACTACCTAGACGAGATTTGAGTATTGATGTAAATAATTTTGCTATATTGCTTAAGAGCGCTATGCTTCGATAGTTAGAGGGGTCGTCTGGATCACCATTCTTAAAAATTGTTATCAAGGTATTATAACATATTAATGTGTGTCAACAACAAACTCAGCACCACATAACGCAACATAATTAAGTTTTAAAATATGTTTGCTTATATTCAATGTGGAGACAGAATGTTAGTGACACACATTAGTATGTTATGACACCTTGATAAAGGTTGGCGTCCAGACAACTG
>CP092874.1:92542621-92661095 GCA_030710605.1 Cordylochernes scorpioides | reverse complement strand
GAATTTAGTACAACATCTAAAGCACGAGTCAAAAATAAATATTAAACTCGTCAAAGACTATGATCGTTGAAATAAAAGTATATAATATGTTGAAACGTTGAGAAAATAAAAACTCCAACTGGCCGAAGTGTCTATTTTTCATAGAAATATTGTTACGACGTTTCTCAGCCGTCGATGTTTGCGTTCAAGTTTTAAAAGAGAACAATGCGGATTCTTTGTGGATACAGCTTAGTACTATAAATTTATTCCCAGAGTTTTAAAGAGTAGATTGATAGCTATATACAGTAGACGGACTTGCCTTCATTGTCCTCCACTAGAGAGATCCTCCTCGTCACCGTCTTCTCCTTGCCGCCGATGTCTCCAGACTGACGTTTCTTCCCAGACTGTGATGTCCTCTCAGCACACATACCCCTTCAGCTGACTGATATTTCGGCTCCTTCCTTCACTACGGCACCAGCTGGACTCTCTCTGTCTCCCGCCCCCTCCTCTGGAATCTGTCAATAAACACTTCCTTGTTGAGGGGGCCCCTGCATACCTTCTTTTCTTGGCTTGACCACATCTTCTCTTCATCTTCTTTGCTGCACCGCTTCAATATGAATGCCGGCCAGGCAGCCTCTACTTTACGATAATCTATACAATAGTTATATATACTTTGCAAATATATGTTAAACATATGAGCCTTTGACTTTGAAAAAAATTAATAAAATATTATTTACCGTTATAAAAATAAATGTACAATTTTACAGAATATTTTTAAAACGCTAATCTTTTACAGTTCAAATAAATATAAAAGGTAACAATTATTATATAAATTCTATTTATTTAAAACTAATTATTTCCAACGGTAAATATTGGGATTTTTAAATACAGCATCTCTGGTTTTTTTAAACAAACCTTTTATAAAATTCAATCAACTTAATTCTATTTCAAATATGTTTTTTAATCAGACATTTAATTTTCATATCTCTCAACATACTAAACAACGATATTTTTATACACAAATCAATGGTAAAGAATAAGAAAAAATAGGAATAAAAGATAAATATTAATATAAATCAGTTTCAAGCTATTTAATAATAACATAAAGGAGTTGGATATTAATTTTGTTTCTTTATTAGTAACTATTTGGTAAAAAACTGATTAGTTATATTTATATTTAAAAAAAAAAAGAATTATAAAACTGGTTATTACTTTCCTTTTTTTGTATTTGTAATAAAACCTTTTTCTAGTTTTAATCTTCCTATTTATATAAATTCATCTTATTGTATAAAAAAGGCAATACTTCTTTATAGAGGTAATTATTTATTTAAATTAAAAAGGCATATATTGGATTAATATATTATTCATTTTACCAATATTTCAGTTGGCCAACCTTTATCAAGGTATTATAACATATAAAATATTTCGATCCAATTGATGTATATAGTTGTTTCATTGTTTTGCACAATATTTCATTTATATATTAATCTCATAATTTAGTCTGTGAAAATAAAAAATATTGGACTGGTGACAAAAACAAAACTTAAAATAGATGGTTCAATGTTATATAGTTATGATATATAATTAATTGTGATAGTTATGTAATTTTGATCTTCATTGAATAAAATATATAGAGTTTAAATGTGTTTTAAACTTTAATAACAAGCACAAAACACCAATATATGCCTTTTTAATTAAATATTTATTTATTACAATTATCAATTATTTTATTTCCAAAGCGCTATATCCCGCAAGGGATACTTGCGCCAAACAAGGAGAAAAGTTTATTCACATAGGTTATTTACATTATTCAACGCATGAAAACATTAGAGATCTAGATTTTGTACAAAATTTATGGCTTTCTCTATTTTCAAAAAGAGGTATTTATAGATTTCCTTAAGGGTAGAGCACGCATCTACGGTTTCTTTATAGAAAACGGAATATGTATTGTCGCTGGAGACCTGTTGGTGATCTTTGTTGGATGTTATTGTCAAATAATATTTTTATTCTATGATTGTAATAATCTGTGACTTAAAATCTGTGGTGTCAGGAATATATATATCGTAATTTAAACAATCTGATATGTAAGTAATAAAGTATAACGTCTTTTCTAGTCGTCTCAAAGTGACACCAGCTTGCCACTGGACAACCGGGGACCCAGAGAGGGACAAAGAAAGGGCGTTGGTCAGGATGTTGACAGTTAGTTAGGTTACAGTGGATATTTTCGGACAGGCCGCTCAGTGTTAGGTCTCACGGCGGCCCTCGTTGCCGCCGTTTTGGCTCCTCTCTGCCCTCGCGGCTTCATGCAGGACGCCGAGCTTTCCTCAGTTAATCCTCAACTTTCCCCTGGTCCTGGTGCCCCGTGAGACGTAATAGAAGAGTGTCTTTTGATCCCAAACTTTGTCCTTACTGTCCCGTGCGGACTTCCCACTCTGCACGCCTTGCCACTCAACCCCGATTGCTTCCAACTCACTTGTTGTCTTACCCGGGTTTACGACATATATATATATATATATATATATAGATAAGAGTTAATAGAGATGTGTCGTTAGAGAGATGTTATTAGTAATGTTTACTTAGATATATTTAGTAATTTATGTTTCTTATTTTTGTACCTTCAATAAAAAAATATTTATATTTTAGAAAGAGAATAATTATTGAGATCCACCACCAACAATCTTCTACCAAACTTTACAGCGGTGGCAGAGGCGCCATGTACATATTTATTGTATATAATTGTATATATCTAAGAATTATTTTAAAATAATTGCAGACTGTTCACTTTTACATGTATTGACTGTTGGAATATTACACAGAGTAACAATGGCTATAGATGAGCTCGTGTTTGAAAAGGAACTTGTATGTATATAATGTTTATTAGTTTTGTTGTTTTCATGTAGACATATATACCGAGATTTGTTTTGTATAATTGCTATTAATAATAAATAATATATAAAGTTAAATTGGTTACGGATTCATCCTTCTTACTTACTTTAATTATATATCACTGACAAGATGTCAAAAATTGTTAATTTACTTTGTCTAATTACATATATCCCGCTAAGATGAAGGCTCTCTTCTTACATCTTGGCAGCATAAAATTGGTAAGCGCACATTATGTATTTTGTCTAATTTGCCTTGCCACCCCGACAAATGCTTTTTACATATTCTACAAACATGTTATCAGATTTGTGCATTCCAGAGATTCAGACAGTGATAATCATATTGTTGTTTAAGTTTATGGCAGGAGGAATTAGAATTGGTGGTGGTGTCTTGTCCGTGGAGCAGATCATATCAGTCCTTGCACCCTGATCACAATACCTCCAACTGAGGTGTCTTGTCTGTATGGACGTCCTTTTCTGGATTGATGTCTGCCATATAGATGGCTGCAAGGATGGCCGGGCAACTGTATATATGGTCCGGAATTAGATTTTTTTTGACTATATGAAAATAATTATTCACTTTGATATGTTAGTGACCATCCTTCACAGCACATCTAGTGACTTTCCGGTAATTTTCATGATATCTTCAAGCAATTTAATTGAAGTCCTTTCTCTCTTCCTTCAATTCTTTCTTACATATCAACATATTTTCTAATCCACTTCCTCTATGTAACTATCGAGAATAGGTTAGTTTTATTTACATATATCGACTTTTATCTGTTCCTTTCTCAAGATCTATTTGGATTAATTTCGTGTAAGATTGAAATATCCGTAAATTCACTTATCTATGACACTATGAGTAGCTTTCCACGCTGCGCGCGTATGTATTTGTAAATATTTCTTGTAAGATATAGTCGATGTTTTATTAAGCCCGTTCAAGAACGATTATCGCCTGAAAACTAGCGTTTTGTAATAAAAAGAAACTCATTGTGAGAAAATATTTTTGTAATTTTAAAACTTTTTCCACAATTTTATCATGAATAGAGCTTTCTCTGTGTAGCATTTCCAAAGCATCGATTCTTCCTTTTTGTAAGTCCATCTTTCACATACATAAGTAACTACACAGACAACACTATTGTCTTGTACAATTCTTTTCCTAGGTCATCAGAGAAATACCTTCATATATATTTCATAATATTTTCCAATTTAACAATTGAGCTCAAAATTCATTGTTATTCTTCTTTTTACTTTCTATAAGCCTCTTCCCATCTTATAAATTCTGGAACCTGAAAAAAAAAAAAAGAATTATCAACTCTATGTTATTGTTGTTACTTATTTCTCAAGTCGTTTAAACGATCTCCATTAGGTTCCATTGTCTCAGCTTTTCTATTATAGTTGTGGGGTTTTCTCAGAGATCTTTTTCTGGAGGATTTGGAAAAGAAGAGAGGGGTGTAGTACCTGCTGTTGATCTGAAGACCATCAAATCTATAAATACATCAAGTTTTCTTTTTGTTTTGCAAAGAAATACTATCCCTTCTTTTTTTGATAATATATATTCAGTCTTAGAATTACCCTATGAAATCATTAGCTGAAACCCCTTTTAAGCATATTTCGCCAAATCCCTGAGAGAAAAACAAACAAATATAATCGTTGAATGAATAAATAAATGATGCATCAGCGCGCCATCTGTTATTAAATACAGAATAAATATAACCGCTGGGAAGGTTCACCACTGATAAGCCAGGCCCTCCCTTTAAATTTTCCATTGCAGTAAGGGCAGTAGACATTATATACTTTTCTAAAGAATCATACGCCTCTATAATAGTTTCGCATATTCATATAAATATTTGGGGTTCAGTGGAAGGATGGTCTAAACCGTTGGTTTTCGACCGCTACGACCCGGGTTCGATTCCCGCATTGGGCACTTTTTTCTGATTAAAAAAATGCTCCAATGGCCCCCGATTCTTGAAAAAGTCCAACCCCACCAGCGAGTGTAAGTAACCAAACGGGGCTCCGGCACATTTGTAAGTGCAAAGTCAAACTGCTTTTCACATGTGTAGACATGTAGTGCACGTACAGTAAAAGCAGTCGCCAACTTCCTACCCACCATGGTAATCATGACCTGTACCACGTGTTCTAGGGAGAAGCAAAAATATATATATATATGAAAAAACGAAAGAAAAAAAAAAGATAAAAAGATCAGGTGTTGAAATCGTGGATGGCTTTTCTTGATTTATCAAGAAATTGGGTTGGCCAAATATCAGGGAACAGGCTAAATAAATGATTAGTTGATTTCTGTTCCACCAGATGGCGCTCTGCCTTCTGTAAAGCACATGTGCTCCTGGTCAGGATATGCCATTTTTAATATATATATATATATATATATATATATATATATATATATATATATATATATATATATATATATATATATATACACAATTTTAAATATAATAATAAATTTTGAAAAGAGAGACGCATTCATATTTTACACACCCCCACCTTCCAATATATTGATACGTACAATAAAATAAATTATCAGTTCACATATGAATACGATATCTAAAGGAAACCTAAATAATAGATAGGCAAATCGATCAGAAAAATATGTACAATATGCAATTTTGGTTTTTATTCCAAAAACCCTTTGTTGTTGTAGGAAAAGTGGATCGTATCGACAGTATAATATCTATTATTGAACGTTTTATTTGTTGATATACACTTGTATATGTTGTTGCTAATGGCTGTAGGACATTAATTGTTGTCATTGTTAGCTGAATTCTAGATACTCTTTCTTAAATCTATTAGGATTGTAATTGTACTCTATCTGATTGTTTTATATTGTCGCGAGAAAAAATAATTAACTAGGCTTTCGAATTACTTAAAATATTTATTCAATGAGTTATATGAGAGATTTTAAATATAAAATAAGAGTTACTATTTACATGAGCCAAATCGACCCAGCAGTTAGAGCAAGAGGGGAGAACTGAGATCTTTCCTCTTTTTCCGTGGCGCCACTGTTTACCCCGACCGGTCCGTCCAGTAAAGATAAGAGGGAATACCAGGAAACTCTGTCCTCCTGACAATATCAAAGATGTAATTGATCCCTAGAAGAGATGGGAGACAATTGAAAATTAAAATAATTTTATTAACATCTTGTCAATACATGCAAGGTGCACAGTCTGTACTATTTAAAAATATATAATATGTATTATATACACTATGTACAATGAATATGGCGCCTCTGCCAGCGCTGCAGAGTTTGGTGGAGAATCACCAGTGGGTCTCCAGCCACACCACGTATTTCGTGATCTACGAAGAATACGTAGATCGCGTACTTCGCTGCTGAGGAGATGGTGATGTTGTGGTCCTCGAGCCAACTGCAAAGAGATGAGAGAGAGATTGAAACTACGTTATTGCAATGTCCATATAAGATTATATAAGTTTAAATACAGAATAAATATAAATATGATTATATAATGATAAATATATGAATAAATAGATATAAATATAAAATAAATCATCATTGGTGGCGCCCATCGCAGGAAAGACTCCACCACCGATGGACTGCGAGAGTTCTTTCCCACAGAGTGGGCAGGTCGATGTGATGGCTGGCGTTACCCAAATCAAGACCAAGATGGTATTTGTAGATGGTAGCCTTCACCACATTTGTCATTGTCTCGGGATGGAGGCCGACACCGAAGAACCAGGCCTGTAGATCCAGGGGCACTTCGCAGGAGGCGAACACCTCCCAGATCAGAGGGAAAAAGTATTTGCAAAAAAAAAAAAAATCATCAAAAATAAAATTATGGAAACTCTATATAATTTAAATTATCGTTTGAGTAAAGAAAATTATATTTATTGCCAATACGCACGATCTATATATCTCGTAAAACATAATCTATATATCTCGTATTTGAAAATAAATAATATTATCATATATATACAGCTTTATTAGACCACCAAACTTATACAGATTCACCAGGAAGAAAGCATAGATGGAGCTCCTATACTCCAGGCAGCACAGAACCCAACAGTCTCCAGGTCCGACGCATGTCCAATGGCCACACCGGGCATAGGTTAGCGTATCACTGAAAAGAATATCAAATATGTGAATAAATTTAATAGAATAAATGTACAGTTAAAGCTGTCTATAGCGCCCCCTCTAAATAGCGCCTCCCTCTCTATAGCGCCCGATTTTAAATACGTAGTAAGATCTGATTTACATTAAAAGTGACCTGTCTTTAGCATCACCTCTCTATAGCACCCTATTTTGGTGAGTCCCAAGAGGGGGCGCTATAGACAGGTTCAACTGTATATTGAGAAGAAAACATATTCTAAATATTTAAGAAAGAAATACTGAAAATATTAAATGGATGAATGAATTTAATAGAATAAATAAATATATATATGTTAATTAATATTTATTCTTTCAGATCCTAATTCTAAGATAAATTGAGGAAACTTTTGATGTGCTGACATTTTGAACCACTCTAAAATAAATAGTTAAGAGTATCTTAACTTCAAATCATACTGAAAGTGAGCTCTATACCTTCACTTTACTAAATATATTTCGAGAACTTATGGCCTGTTTAAAGATGCGTAATTATTCTCAAAGGTATCTCTTACCTGATAAAAAGAGCACTGTTAAACCTATCTATAGCGCCTCCTTTTGGGATTCTCCAAAATAGGATATTATAGAGAGGGGGTGCTATAGACAGGTCACTTTTAATGTAAATCGCATCGTACTACGTATTTAAAATCGGGCGCTATAAAGAGGAAGACGCTATTTAGAGGGGGAGCTATAGACAGGTTTAACTGTATCATTTTTTTCTTTCAACCATTGACCAATAATCAATAAATATGTTTCTTATTGTCAATTTAGAGAAAAAAAGAATGTCTAGCTATTTATTTCATTTTTAAAATGTAATCACTAATTTTTTTTAAGTACAGTTAAACCTGTCTATAACGTCCCCTTTTGGGACTCACCGCTATATACAGGTTTAACTATATATTCAAAATGAATATAGACAAGAAATTTTCAGGGAGAAAATAGATCTATAAAATCATAGGACGTCTCTTCTGTCAAAATAAATGTCAAAACTAGACTCCATCTATTGACCGTCGCCGCAAACTAGAGAGTCAATGAAACGTCGCGATTAAATATCACCATGTGGAAAATTAGGAAAGACAAACTTCAGGATGACAGAGAAATTTATTTAAAGCGGTAATATATTTATTTACGGGGCTGCTAACCAAAAGAATTATTTAAGGCAAGAACAAACTATGAATGTTAAACAAAAGATAATGAATAAGAAAAGTTCACAGAGTAAATATCGGGAAATTGATAATCTGTTATTAAAATGAAAACTTCACTAGAATATATTTTTAGTTGAGGTAGCTAATTTCTTTTCCAAACTGACTTCCAACCAAACAAATGATCTTCAAAATTCCTTTCAATAAGTACAGTTAAACCTGTCTATAGCGCCCCCTCTTGGGAATCACCAAAATAGGGTGCTATAGAGAGAGAGAGGCGCTATAGACAGGTCACTTTTAATGTAAATCACATCGTACTATGTATTTAAAATTAGGCGCTATAGAGATTGAGATTGAAACACTTTTTATTAACATTTTGTTAATTAGGTTTTACAGAAAGAATGAAAAAAAAAGAGATTTTAAACAATGAATTATGAGTGAAGAAGGCTCCACGATAGAGAGGGAGGCGCTATAGAGAGGAAGGCGCTATTTAGAATGGGCGCTATAGAAAGGTTAAATGTATATCAAAATATCCTTTCGTAAGCAACATTCAAAAATGGTAATAATTTAATATGATAACTATAGCAGTGTATAAAAGAGACTTGAAAGTTTAAATCTTTGAAGAGTTTGTTTAGAGAAAGATACTAAACTTTGATCGTAGCTAAAAGGCCAAGAATTTAGAGTGAGTTAGAGTTTGAAAAGATATGGGGGCTTAGAATTGATAAAGTTAACCTCCCAACACTTAGATAAGCTGTCAACCTGAGAAGATAAAACTGTCCCAAAGAACTTAATGTCACAAGTTTAAACTGTCGAGATTAAAAGGCTAAGAGATTCCATTATATGCTGGGAGAGAGAGTTGAGAAATCGATCACAGAATATCTTCCCAAATAACAACAAAACCTAAAGATCAACTTTTAAAATTGATTTTTCCGTCACATGCCATCGCAATATCTAAAAAAAAGTTATTTTTTCTAATTCGAATATTACGTTATATTTTCCAATTTATTTTCTATAAGAATTAAATTCTAAATATTTATTTTCTTGTGAGCAGACTTCACAAGAGTAATGTGTTAAAATTTTATATAAACAAATTTTCTAAAATTTTGCATCCCTTCCTGTCTAACACAGAAGAACCTCTCCCTGTAAAAGACACCTAATTGCAGAGTCAAAGTTTCCTTTAGGGAGAGGTGTTCTCTTACCGGAGAGTTTCTAAATAGTAAAAATGGTAATTTTGCAAATGAAAACTGTCCTTTGTGGAGAGGTGTCCTCTAGCGGGGTGTCCGCTAAAGGGAGGTTCTACTGTATTATATAAACTAGTATTATATATATATTATAAATAAAAATATTTTCTGTTGATTTTTGAATATTAGAGTTAAGAGAATATAGAATTATAACTTGATGCTGATTATTTTGAGAATAGACAATATTGCTTAGAATTTGCTTGATCTTGAAATCCATGAGTATATGATATTTTTCTGCAGTCGTGGTAATATAATTAAATAATATTTTAAAAAATAGTTATCAAAAATATCTTTAATTGAACTAAAGGAATATAAAACTTTTGTTAAAGTACTGCCTGACTTAAGGCGAGTAGGGCAAGCAAAACAAAAGATTATTTACATAATTACAAAGGTTTTAGCCGGCCACCGGGAAACAACAACAATGAGTTTTTATAGGGGAAGCGTGACCTCTGGCGGTCGATTTAGCAGAGTATTTGAATCTATGAAATATAATTTTAAATAAAATAATATTCGTAATTTAAACAAAGCTATGTAAGTAATAAAGATGGCGCCTTTCCAGTCGTCTTAAGTTTGTCACCGGACCCCGGGGAAGGGGAGGATGACCCACATAAGACTGACCAATGAGAAACAATACCCGGGGATCCGGAGAGGGAGAAAAAGGAGCATTTGTACTGATGTTAACAGTTAGTTAGGTTGGGCTGGGATTTCTGACAGGCCCGCTCAGTATTAGGTCCATTATCATCCAACGACGGCCCCCGCGGCTTCAGGCTGGTCGCCGAACTTTCCTCAGTTAATCCTCAACTTCCCCCAGGTCCTGTTGCCACTTGATACTTCCTGGAAGAGCGCCTTTTGATCCCAAACTTTGTCCTTACTGTCCCATGCAGACTTCCTACTCTGCACGCCTTGCCACTCAACCCCGACTGCTTCCAACTCACTTGTTGGCTTACCCGGGTTTACGACAGTAGACCCGTATAAGTCGACAGGATTATGATGGCGGACAGTGGACAAAGGACTATGGACGAAGACAGGGAACACTACGTGGACGATTCTGAGTTGCCCGCCACTTTCATCCGGCCCTGCGTGGACACTTGATAGACCGACTCACCGAGTCCCTCCAAGAAGTGACGGCGCCACGTGCCTATGCACCCCCTATGGCACCTTACGACGTATATATATGTTATATAAAAATATAATTTTATTTTAAATAATAATTTCATAGATTCAAATACACTGCTAAATCGACCGCCATAGGTCACTCTTCCCCTATAAAAACTCGTTGTTGTTTTATCCAAATGGCTGGCTCAAAACTTTTGTACATTATTTAAATAGGTTTTTTGTTTTTTATTCTTACGCCTTTAGCCAGGCAGTACTTTTATCAAATTTATTTTTAATATATATTTTAAGCTCAATTAAAGCAATCACTGATCAAAATTATTTTATTATTCCTACGACTGCATCACCATAGCATAATCCTCAACATGATCAAAAATACAACAGAAAATATCATTTTTCTTTATATAAGATATATATACATATTGATAAATTTACCGGGAGGAAATTGATCTATAAAAATAAAGATCGCCATTCCGGAAAAATAGACGCTAAAACTAAGCGCATCAATATATTAGCCATAGATTTGGCCTAGCCACTCTAACAGTTAAACACCCTTTTGGCAGATTGTGATAATTTCTTTAGATCCCGTGTGGATCTCATGGAATAAAGTTCGCCCTAGACTGACAAGGGCCATAAGCCCGAAACCATGGTCTCTAGGTGGACGCTTCTCAGTTTGCCAAAGCTGGTGTTGTGGCTTTGTCAACGAACTTAGTTCGCTAGTTTATGGAGATGGTTAATAAATGGTTCTTAGTTTTATTCTCTATTTTCTCCTCTGAGAGAGACAACCTCTTTTTTTATACACTAGTATTATATTTAATAAATTATAATGCGGCTTATGATTGTAGAACGAAGTTTGAGATTATACCGCAAATGTTTCTTTTGAATGAAAAATCGAAATTTATTTTAAGAAGAAATAACGATTATTTCTAACCTTAGGGATGAAGTATGAAAGGATGAATTGTGAAGAGTGGGAATGGGAATGGGAAGATCGGAATTCCTATCCCTGGACACTTTATTTTTCCGTTCATCATTAATCTTAACAATTCATCCTTTTCATACTTCATCCCTAAGAGAGGTTAGTATTATATATATTTATAATTGCGGGGTAATTCAGCCTTCATGGTGAGTTAGGGATGCGACTGCTGTTGGCTATATCTAGAAACGAAGCCACAAAAATTACAAGATTAAAGACCAGACATACTAGACCCATTATGTTCATTGATGAAGAAAATGTTTTTTCTGTCTGCTCAAAATGCTCCACTACAACTCCAATACATATCCTGGACTATATTGGAGATCAGAAGGAAGACCTATACAACAACCCCAAAACTATAGTAGAAATATTATTGCTTTCAACCTTCATGACCTGGTTTAATCTTACCAATGGGATAATTTAAAAAAAAAGAATAATAATTGCGGGGTACTACCATGCTAAAATTTCAACACAGAGTCCTTTTTTTTCGGGTTATCCTTAGTTCACATAGTACAGGCCATGATAATAATGATGGGTAGAAGTAGGTGACTACTTTTACTATAAGTGCACCACATGTCTACACATGTGAAAAGCAGTTCCACTTTGCCCTCACAAATATGCCAGAGCCCGGTTTTTTAAAATAAAATAAAAAGTGCCCAATGCGGGAATCGAACCCGGGTCGTATTGGTCGAAAACCAACGGTTTAGACAATCCTTCCACCGACCCCATCAACAAAACGTGAAATATAGAATATAATTACAGAAGAGACTTCACAGTAATATTAATATTATAATATACACACAAATAATAATAAATGTAAATATAATGTAATTAATTTGAAAAACCACTTATAATAATGTAGTATTTTTTGTTGACTCTATAATCAAACAATTTATTTAATTAAAAAAATAAAGTAATTACAATAAATACAGTCAAACCTATCTATAGCGCCTCCTCTTGGGACTCACCAAAATAGGGCGTTATAGAGAGGGGGTCCTATAGACAGGTCACTTTAAATGTAAATCGCATCGTACTACGTATTTAAAATCGGGCGCTATAGAGAGGAAGGCGCTTTTAGAAGGGGCGCTATAGACAGGTTTAACTGTATTATATAGTTGAATCCTTTCTCCAAATACTTTTTTATTTATTATATAATTTACTTAATGTATCAATTTCATATATCATTGATATTTTAACATATTGTTCTTCTACAAATAACTTCTTGACAACCATCATCACTGAGTGAAGTAAAATGCGTCTGCCTTTGTCATTAAGACTGGGAGCACTACTCAGTGGCAGGCCAACTTAGCTCCAAAAGAAATGGCCGCCTCTGACATGAGGAACAAATGCTATGTGCAGCTGCTCCTAACATGGAGTACAAACGCTACTCATCCTGTATCCCTGGATCAGGAGCCCTTACAGTGTACTATCAGCCAGGCCAGCCGAGCCCATGTTTTTTAGTGAGCTTGTTACTGCTTCCCCTCCTCCTTTTTCATCCAGGCTTGGGACCGGCAAAGGCGGACTTACATAACTTAATAATATAACTAGCTCATTTTATAATTTAAAAAAATATATAAATGAAATTTATTTAAAAGACGAATGTTTCATTCACAAATAAATCAAACTTCTACTGTTCTTACTGAGATAAAAAAAACTATTGGAAGGGCTTGGTTCATCAGTGGTGAACCCTCCCAGCGGTTTAATCAATTTGTTCCACCAGACCGTTTCTTTAGAGTTCTAATACTGTATTGGATCATTCTGCTTATATATGTTACACTGAAGTGTGGAATCTCAGAAATGTTTTTTAAGATAACTATGGTCATAAGCTTTTAGGACAGTAGATAGAGTATTAGAGCTTTAAAGAAGCGGTCTGGTAGATTAAAAAAATTGACGAAACTGCTGGAAGGGTTCACCACTGATGAGCCAAGTCCTCCCAATATATTTTCATCGCAGTAAGGACAGTAGAAGTTTGTATATATATATAGCGTTCTATTGCTTTATACGATACTCGTATAAGATTTCTGTTAAAGCATTAGTACAAAAACGAGTGTTTTAAGAATTAAGGTAAAACAATAGAATTTTTGGTAAAGAGGATTGAAAAGCCATGAATCTCTAATAGATTTATTCCTATCTTAATAAATTTTGTGCATATGAAAAATTTTGATGAGATATTCCATACACATATCACTCAATTTTAGAATAAAATGCAAATATTCATGATAAATAGGATTCGTTACTATTAAAATGACAATGAATATGCAAATTTTCTGTAAGAATCGAGATTAAACAATTAATTATTTAAGAAAAATGAATATATGTAAATATTTCAGTGAGTTGATTATCTATATATTCAAAGAACAATCATTTTTTGGCAGTTTGACAAATTTGCGCCATGGAGTATTTTTGTCGCAGCTTTATCTTTATTTTGGTGCTGTTTCCCATAGTGACCTACGGTGTTGGTAAGTTTTCGTTACTTAAAGTGAACATAGCTAGATATTTCTGCATGCCATGAAATTTTTCATTTGTAGTATACTCATGACTATAGATTAATAGACAAAACTTAATAATGCTGTACTATTTAGCATGTATATCGGTATTCAGACAATTCTGAAAGATTTTATAATAACCTATGGTGTTGCGATTTCTTTATTTCTAGTGGATATAGCTGGAAATTTCTGCATGCCATTAAAATTTTCGTTTGTAGTATTATCTTGACTATAGACATATAGACAAACCTTAAGGAAGTTGTACTTTTACCAAGTATATCGGTATTCAGACAATTCTGAAAGATATTTGATACAGTGACCTACGGTATTGTTTTTCTCTGTTGAAAATAGCTAGAGATTTCTGCATGCCATGACATTTTTCGTTTGTAGTAGTCTCATGACTTATACATTCATAGACAAAACTTAAGGAAGTTGTACCATTTAGCATGTATACCCGGGATTCAGACAATTCTAAAAGATATTTGATACAGTGACCTAGGGTGTTGGCGATTTTACTTCTACTTGACATAGCCATGAAATTTTTATTTTTAGTATACTCATGCCTGTATACACTCATAGACAAACTTAATAATTCTGTACCATTTAGCATGTATATCGCGATCCAGACAATATTTATCAAATATATTTGATACAGTGACCAACGGTGTTTTTATTTATTTCTACTGCAAATAGCTAGAGATTTCTGCAAATCAAATTATTCGTTTGTAGTATACTCATGACTATATACACTCGTAGACAAAACTTAATAATGCTGTACCTTCTAGTATGTATATCGGGATTCAGACAACTCTGAAAGATATTTTATACAGTGACTTACGGTGTTTTCTTTATTTCTACTGCAAATATTGCTAGATTTCTGCATGCCATGCAATTTTTAGTATTCCAATGACTATATATACACTCGTATGCAAAAACTTAAAAATTCTACCATTTAGCATGTATATCGGGATTCAGACAACTCTGAAAGATATTTGATACAGTGACTTACGGTGTTTTCTTTATTTCTACTGCAAATAGCTAGATTTCTGCATGCCATGCAAATTTTAGTATTCCAATGACTATATATACACTCGTATGCAAAAACTTAAAAATTCTACCATTTAGCATGTATATCGGGATTCAGACAACTCTGAAAGATATTTGATACAGTGACTTACGGTGTTTTCTTTATTTCTACTGCAAATAGCTAGATTTCTGCATGCCATGCAAATTTTAGTATTCCAATGACTATATATACACTCGTATGCAAAAACTTAAAAATTCTACCATTTAGCATGTATATCGGGATTCAGACAACTCTGAAAGATATTTGATACAGTGACTTACGGTGTTTTCTTTATTTCTACTGCAAATAGCTAGATTTCTGCATGCCATGCAATTTTTTGGTTGTAGTATTCCAATGACTATATATACACTCGTATGCAAAAACTTAAAAATTCTACCATTTAGCATGTATATCGGGATCTAGACAATTATGAAAGATATTTGATACAGTGACCAACAGTGTTTTCTTTATTTCTAGTAAACATAGCTATAGAATTTTGCATGCCATGAAATTTTTAGTTTGTAATATACTCATGCCTATATACACTCATAGACAAAACTTCAAATTCTGTACCTTTTAGCATGTATTTCGGGATTCAGACAATAACTCTGAAAGATACTCAATGACAAAACTTGAAGCTGCACCTTTTAGCATGTATATCGGGATTCAGACAATAACTCTGAAAGATACTCTCTCAATGACAAAACTTAAGAAATTTTTACCTTAAGCATGTATATCGGGATAAATTGAAAATTGCAAATTATTCATAAAACTGGCGTTAGTTAACGTTAATCTCCTAATTCTCATTAACATTAACATTCTATAAAATTATCTACTTTATAAAGAAATTACAATTTTGAAAACATGGCTTACTTATGAAACTAGAATTTATTGTATTTTTAAATGGTATCTTTTATATTCAACAAAAACTATGAAAAACCTTTGTGTTTAGTATTTTACCTGTTTTGCGTAAAACAATTCCTTTTGGAATTTTGTATTTACATATATGATTACACGGTAACATTGTTGTTAAATCGTTCTATTCTATTATCATTCATTCTATTTGAACAAAAATGTTTTAATATATAAAAAAGGGCGTTGTGATGTAATCTGTATATAATTCATAGAATTTAAAAAAAGGTTATCATCATGATTGTTTGTTCTATATAGAGACAGCTCAAGTTAAGCTGTAGAGATATATAGTTGATAGATAGGCCATAAGTCAGGAAGTTCCCTATCTTAAAATAAATATAATTGTTTATCTCCGCAATCTGATTTTTAAAGAAAACAAAAACAGGTGTAACACTGGATCAGTGAAAGAAAAACTTCATAGATTCAGAAACGACCTTTTTTGTATAAATATATTCAATGGATCGTCTTTTCACTAGATTTTTTCTAACCTCTTGAGATTTAAACAATCTGAAAGGTAGATTTGAAATTGCGTGTAAATTTTTTCAAAATTGTATATTTTTCTTTGGAAATTAAAGTTTACGATGAAGAGAAATGCAATTATCTACTTTATTTGTTGCAATCAATTTAAAGCTTGGAGGAGGTATTGGATAATTTTATCCTTAAACTATTCTAAAGGAATTACTGCTACAGCCTTCGGTCTGACATTATGGTAAAATTCTAAAAGATCTCGGTCACCGTTCGGAGGAGATTAATTGAATCGCAGAATGTCGTGGTCCATTTGGATGAGGAAAGTGAAGACTAAAACGCGGCTGATTCCACACTCGCCTTTTCAGGGATACGCTAACCTATGCACGGTGGATTCTGTGGTAACTGGACATGTCAGACCTGAAGACTGTTGGGTTCTGTGCTGCCTGGAGTATAGGAGCCCCATCTATGCTTCCTTCCTGTGGTGAATCTGTATAAGACCGGTGGTCTTAATTAAGCTGTGTGTGTGGTAAAGGTTTAGTGGCGAAGAAAGTCATTGGTTTCTTGTGGAAATGCTGTGACAGCTTGCTAATCATCTTAAAACACACTATAACAAGTTATATTTGAATATTTGGAGAAGCTACAGCTATACTAACCAATTTTATTTAATCCTCGGATGTTTGTAATGAAGAGTGACGGCATTCCTTAAAGGTATCGATTATTTCTGAATCCTATCTTCTAGAGAAATGAGATTCTCGAAGTTTTCATTTTCTGCAACCAATTTAAAGCTTGGGGAATTATTGGAGAATTTTTTCCTTAAACTATGCTAAAGAAATTACTGCTATAGCCTTTGATCTGACATTTTGATAAATGTCTGGTGCCGAAGGTCATTGGTTCTTGTGAAATTGCTGTGACAGCTTGCTAATAATCTTGAAACACTAACAAGTTATATGAATATTTGAAAAAGATCCAAATACACCAACCAATTTTATTTAATCTTCGATGTTTTAACTCCATCACTCCTTAAGGTATTAATTTTGAATCCTATTTTCTTGAAAAATGAGATTGTTTCTATTTTCTGCAATCAATTTTAGGCTTGAGGGAATTAATGATAAATTTCATAAACTATGCTAAAATAATTACTGCGCTAGCCTTAGGTCTGACATTTTGGTGAATGTCTGGTGTTGAAAAATACGTTAGTTTCTCTGTGTAAATTGTCACAGGTTGCAAACAATCTCAAAATAAACTATAACAAGTCATATGAAAATTTGGAAAAGCTACAGCTATGCCAACCAATTTTATTTAATCCTCGATGTTTTGACTCCATCAATCCTTAAGGTATTGATTATTTCTGAATCCTATCTTCTAGAGAAATGCGATTCTGTTTCTATTTTCTGCAATCAATTTAAAGATGTGAGAAGTATTGGAGAATTTCATAAACTAGGCTAAAGAAATTACTGCTACAGACTTCGGTCTAACATTATGGTAAAATTCAAGATCGCAGTCACCGTTCGGAAGAGATTAATAGAATCGCCGAATGTCGTGGCCCATTTGGATGAGGAAAGCGAACACTAAAACGCGGCTGATTCCACACTCGTCTTTTCAGTGATACTCTAACCTATGCACGGTGGATTCTGTGGTAACTGGACATGTGTCGGACCTGGAGGCTGTTGGGTTCTGGGCTGCCTGTAGTATAGGAGCTCCATCTATGCTTCCTTCCTGTGGTAAATCTGTATAAGAACGGTGGTCTTAACTAAGCTGTGTGGGAGGTAAAAGTTTAGTAGCGAAGAAAGCCATTGGTTTCTTGTGGAAATGCTGTGAAAGCTTGCTAATTATATTAAAACACACTATGACAAGTTATATTTGAATATTTGGAAAAGTTACAGCTACATAAACCAATTTTATTTAATTCTCGATGTTTTAACTCTTTTACTTCTTAAGGTATTGATTATTTCTGAATCCTATCTTCTTGAGAAATGCGATTCTCTAATTCTATTTGCTGCAATTAATTTTAGTCTTGAGAGAATTAATGGAGAATTTCATCTCTTAAACTTTGCTAAAGGTTATTTTTTGAAAATAAAGATATTTCGGCCAGTAAACTTTTTATTACCTCGGTAATAGGTAATAATAAGGTAATAAAAAAGATTTACTTTATTTTCAATAAATATGAATGCCGGCCAGGCAGCCTCTATCTTTACGATATGCTAAAGGAATTACAGCTACAGCCTTCGGTCTGAAATTTTTGTGAATGTCTGGTGTTGAAAAAGACGTTAGTTTCTCTGTGGAAAATTTCACAGCTGGCAAACAATCTCAAAATAAACTATAACAATATATATATGAATATTTGGAAAAGCTACAGCTAAATAAATCAATTTTATTTAATTCTCGATATTTTTAATCCGTCCTTCCTTAGGTATTGATTATTTCTGAATCATATCTTCTAGAGAAATGCGAATCTCTAAGTTTTTATTTGCTGCAATCAATTTAAAGCTGTGAGAAGTTAGAGAATTTCGTAAATTATTCTAAAGAAATTACTGCTATAGCCTTCGGTCTGACATTTTGGTGAATGTCTGGTGTTGAAGCAACCATTGGTTTCTTGTGGAAATGTTGTGACAGCTTGCTAATTATCTTAAAACACACTATAATAAGTTATATTTGAATATTTGGAAAATCTACAGCTAAATAAACCAATTTTATTTAATCCTCGATGTTTTGACTCCATCACTCCTTAAGGTATTATTTCTGAATCCTATCTTCTAGGGAAATGCGATTCTCTCTCTTCAAGTTTATATTTTCTGCAATCAATTTAAATCTGCGAGAAGTATTGGAGAATTTTATAAACTATGCTGAAGAAATTAGTGCTAGAGCCTTCGGTCTGACATTTTGATAAATGTCTGGTGCCGAAGAAAGTCATTAGTTACTTGTAGAAATGCTGTGACAGCTTGCAAACAATCTAATGACAAACTATAACAAGTTATAATATGAATATTTGGAAAACCTACAGTTACATAAACCAATTTTAGTTAATCCTCGGATGTTTGTGATGAAGAGTGACGGCACTCCTTAAGGTATTGATTATATCTTTATCCTCTCTTCTAGAGAAATGCGATTCTCTACGTTTCTATTTTCTGCGATCAATTTAAAACTTGGGGGAATTATTGGATAATTTTATCCTTAAACTATGCTAAAGAAATTACTGCTATAGCCTTAGGTCTGACATTTTGGAGAATGTCTGGTATTGAAAAAGACGTTAGTTTCTCTGTGGAAATTGTCACAGCTGGCAAACAATCTCAAAATAAACTATAACAAGTTATATGAATATTTGGAAAAGCTACAGCTACATAAATCAGTTTTATTCAATTATCGATGTTTTGACTCCATCACTTTTCAAGGTATTGATTCTAGAGAAATGAGATTCTCTACGTTTCTATTTACTTTTCAAATTGCTTTCAATATTCGCCTTGAGGGAATTATTGATGAATTTCATAAACTATGCTAACGAAATTACTGCTAAAGGCTTCGGTCTGACTTTTTTTATGAATGTCTGGTGGTGAAGAAGACGTTAGTTTCTTGGTGGAAATTTTCACAGCTTGCAAACAATCTGAAGATAAACTATAACAAGTCATATTTGAAAATTTGGGGAAGCTACAGCTATACTAACGAGGCGATATCGTAGCCCATGAGGATCTTCCGAGGCGCGATTATTGCTAGTTGAAAACTTTACCCAATACCCCGCCTTGACGACGTGCAATAGTTATACTAACCAATTTTATTTTATCCTCGATGTTTGTGATTCCGTTACTCTTTAAGCTATTATTTATGAATTCTAACTTAAGTATTAAATATAAATACATACTACATATAAGTAGAAGATTGGATTATTGATTGGATTATTAAGATTGGAAGATTAATCCAGTAAATAAATGTATATTAATATCAATACCATTGTAGATATATTTTAAATTATATAGAAACAAATATATTTTAAGAAACTGATAAAAACATATGCTTATTGTACATATTACCAGACACTTCTTTCTTTTGTACACAGTTCTTTTCTAGTTTTTTCTCTTTCTCATTGTTAACATCATATGACTATTCTATTCACGGCCTAAAATGATCGTATATATATGTATAGACAAATTTAAGGCATACATGTATGACAACGTAAGTGTCCTTAGGGGACATAGCGCTTTAAATTGAAAAAAAAAAAATAGAAACTATTGCCCTGAGGAGAGTTAAAGGTAGTCAATAAAGCGTCGATAATAAAATTATTGGTGTAGCTTTATCTTCTCCAAACACAATTCTAATAAAATTTTGAATATTTGAGAAGATTTATAATATAAAACGACATTTGATAATTATCCCGCATGTTTATTTTGAACGAAAAATCGAAATTTTATTTTGAAAAAAAAAAACGATTATTTCTAACCTTAGGGAAGAAATATGAATTGAGAAGAGTAATGATAAACGGAAAAATAAAGTTTCTAGGGATGGGAATCGAACCCACAGTGTTCCGCTTACCGGGCAGATGCCATGTCCACTAGTCTACCCTGGACATATTTTTCCGTTCGTAAATATTATATAATTTATTATACAATTAATGCCGCTTATTATGATATATGGTAAAACGACATTTAACAATTATCCCGCATGTTTCTTTTGAATGAAAAATCGAAATTTATTTAAAAGAGAAATAACGATTTTTAATATAAATTTTATTTCCAATTCTAATTCTCAAATTACATCTACATTCAGCAAACTATTTAAAGCGTACCTCTAATAATAAAGCAATATTAGTATGACAGTCAGGTTGTATATTGTGCGAGTTGTTTGTGACGATGGCTTGAGATATACATAGACAGTGTAACGTGCAGAGCCTAAAGCTGCTCTAAAGAAGGCGGTGAAATGGCTGGGCGACAGTAACTGGAACTGGGGCTCGGACACTCCCCGAGCAGCCACTGCGCTGCTACTGGCAGATGAACCGAAGGATCCTAAAGACCGAGAGATCATGAAAGCCAACCTTCGTCTGCACTTTCTTCTCAACCATCATAAGATTGACGGGTTAGTCTTCAACATCCTACTGTAGACTGTTAACCATTTAATATTGTGGCATTTACTTTTATATATGTAAATACATCCATACCTCGCTTTGCGTTGGGGTTACGTTCCAAAAAAACACGACGCAAATTGAAACGACGCAAAGTGAAAATATGTGAAGGCTCAATCGATAACAAAGATGTTGCCATATTTTAGGGGAAATAAAAAATAGACTCGAATCCAAAAAAACGCAACTTCGAAAATCTAATGACGCACAGTGAAAATCCGTAAAAATTAAGCAGCGACGCAACTTCGAAAAAAACGCAAAGCGAGGTATTGGTGTATTTCCTTTATATCTTTGTTTTATGCAAATCAGGCTGTTTTACATACTTGTTGTTTGTATTTATTTACTCGATCATCTCGGCTGAGTGGATCGACTCTTACTATGAATAAAACTTTACTTAATTTTAACATCGACCTCTCTTTAATTCATTTTCTACGCGACAATATCAAGAGCTTCTCGAGATCTCCTCTTTAATTGGTCGCAGACTTGTTTTTAATAACGTCTTTAAAAGAAAAACTGCCAAATAAACACCTATTTGGTGGATTGTGAAGATTCCATTAGATTACTTGTGGATTTCATGGAATAAAATCCGCCCTAGACTGACGAAGGCCATTAGTCAAAAACTATGATCTCTGGTAGACACTTCTCTTTGCCAAAGCTGTTGTTGTGGCTTTGTCACCGACCCTAAGCCGCTAATTACGGCGACAGTCAATAGATGTTTAAGTTTAAAGTCTATTTTGAATAGGTGACCTCTATCTTTATATATTTTTAAAAATATAAACTCTTATATAAATTGTGCTGTTGTCGTGTCCAATGAAAAACCTAAGATGTCTCCATACATCTCTATCATTGCAGTTCCAATGTCCTCTATCTTGGGTGTAGAGTAGAATTCATTGGATGTTTAGATGCGTTTCCTGTTGATGGGACATCTGAGTCACCTGTAGGTAGGAATACGACTTTGCCTCTTTGCCTGTTAACATTTAGCTATGCTCATAGTAGGACAGCCTTCATGTGTCTTGGGTACCAGGAGTTCAGAACTCCAGATATACTTCACCTGTCCCATCCAGGGTTACCCTCCCCCCCCACCCCCGCCACTTTGAGGCAGTTAACAGGTCTTGGGGAGGTTCAATCTTGGGTGTGTATAGCTGCTGTTCTGGGTAGATAAATTTTGTATTTGGTGTGTTTAGAAAAAAAGACATGCTATCTAAACAAGCTGCCTCTCTTCTCAGCATGCTTGCAGCTTGCCAGCCCTTTGAAGAAACTGATGAAATCAGAAAATTATTCTACCCTCAGTTGATTGATCATTATCTAGAATTAGTCTCCTGTCTTCTCAACGGAGCCCCGCTAAGACAACCGCAAATGCATTCCCCAGATAATGCAGGTGAATTGAGAGATTCTACTTTGTATATATAAAAAGAAAAAACAACAACTAGGTAGAACAAAAATTACCCTGTAAATGTTTCTTTTGAACGAAAAATCGAAATTTATTTTAAGGAGAAATAACGATTATTACTAACCTTAGGGATTAAGTATGAAAGGATGAATTGCGAAAGGTAATGATAAACTGAAAAATAAAAGTATCCAGGGATGGGAATTTTTTTTCCATTTATAATTACTATAAAAATGAAAGTATTTAAAAGCACGAATGTTTCTTTTATACATAATACAAACTTCTGCTGCCCTTACAGCGATGAAAAAATATATTGGGAGGGCATTTCATCGCAGTAAGGGCAGTAGAAGTTTGTATTATGTATAAAAGAAACATTCGTGCTTTTAAATCCTTTCATTTTATATGTATAGATGGCGCGTTATTGTTTTGTATTTATAATTACTCTTCACAATTCACTCTTTCATACTTCATCCCTAAGGTTAGAAATAATCGTTATTTCTCCTTAAAATTTCGATTTTCGTTCAAAGGAAACATTTTCGCGATAATTTTCGAATGTCATTCTACAATGTATGATAATCTAACGGTGCTGTGTGGGTGTAGAACAATTTGCTTTGTGGGCCATGCACTTCGGATGCTACACCTACAGAAAAAACGATACTGAGAAAAATAACTTCCTTCAAAAACAAATTAGCAGATATTTTATTGAGCAAGAACATAAAAACCACAGTCTCTACGCTACTGCTCTTTTAGCACAGGTAAATAAAATTTACTGATTAGTAAATAAATCATTCGCTACCTATTAATATCCCTAGTACACCTGGTACAAGCCATGATAATCATGGTGGGTAGTTAGCGACTGCTTTTACTATAAGTGCACCATATGTCTACACATGTGAAAAGCAGTTCGACTTTTGCATTTAAAAATGTGCCGGAATTCTGTTTGGTTACTTGCACTCTCTAGTGGGATTGGACTTTAGAAAGAATCGGGAACCATTGGAGCATTTTTTTTTATTAGAAAAAAAGTGTCCAATGAGGGATTCGATCCCGTGTCGTAGCGGTTGAAAAACAATGGTTTAGACCCTCTTGATTATTAGAATGCAATTGTAGAAATTTGGCGATTCACTCTTAAGTATTAAAAATAACATTGAAAGCATTCCTACAAATAAATCTTCAAATTTTCTTAAACACCAAAAGAAATCCTTCGAATATTCTAGAAAGCAGGATAAACAATCCAATAGGGTATGGATCAGCAACCTTGCGGCTCGAAAGCCACATGCGGCTCTTTGAACGTGAAGCTGCGGCTCTTTGAATTCGAAGCTGCGGCTCTTTGAATTCGAAGCTGCGGCTCTTTGAATTCGAAGCTGCGGCTCTTTGGATGTGAAGCTGCGGCTCTTTGGATGTGAAGCTGCGGCTCTTTAGTTCCATACGAAAATATTTATTAGAGTACTATTCATTGTTGGCGTGGAAATTTTCTCTTTAAACACTTTTAAATTTAGTATATTGTAATTTTGACTCTTCAGACTCAAAAGTTGCCGACTCCTGCAATAGGGGATTCACTCTTGCAGATTAAATGAGGCATAAAGGTTTACAACGGATAAGCCAAACTTTTCACAATTCTTAAATCGACTCTTTTATGATTCCTTCATGAACTATATATAAAATAGCGTAAAATAATACTGGTTTACCTTAACTTTTGAAGATCAATCATTTTACTTTGTCGCCTATAAACAACTATCGAAAGTGAACCGTGTGTGTTTAGGCTTCCACACTTTCCAATGACACAAGCCTTTGGGAAAGAGCTGTAAAGAAGCTCGTTACCTTCCAGAAAGAAGATGGATCATTCAAAGATATCTATGGCACCTACCTTGCTCTTCCTGCCTTAGTGAGAACAAGCCTGGTTGGTCTGGCCTCCAGAACCTGCAACATCTGGAGTACGTATCTCTGCTTTGATGGAAATACACTCAGTTCTGCTCTATGCCTTCTGAATCATTTGTATGATTTTATAACGTAAATGAAAATAATATTTTATCATTGAAAATGTTCAGAATAGGTATTCTTTTTCTATGAATGTGAAGAACCATGTAAAATGCTTATAATTGTAGGAAACTAGTATGTGAAAAACTGTTTCAAATCTTATATTC
This sequence comes from Cordylochernes scorpioides, assembly GCA_030710605.1. Classification (NCBI taxonomy): domain Eukaryota; kingdom Metazoa; phylum Arthropoda; class Arachnida; order Pseudoscorpiones; family Chernetidae; genus Cordylochernes; species Cordylochernes scorpioides. Next base: position 92,636,087 of record CP092874.1, on the reverse strand, counting down.
TGCATTAGGAACATAACGTGATTAATATAATCATGTGGGGATTTTGTTCAGAATTTTTTAAAATTTTTACCCAATGTGTCCGAGACAGGAAGACTGCTGTGGCTCCATCAATGCTTTTTTGGCATTCCAACTGTTTTCTAGGTTTGGGTGAACTCATGGTCTACTTCTTTGACGGTGTTCTTTTTTATGATCCTATAGGAAAACTATAGAAAGAAAGTTTTCACCATTCGCAACTTTTGGGATGAAGTGGCTAGGATGTTTATATCAGTGAGAAATCTCACTTACCGAATCTCTAGTAATAGTAATTCCGTTACCACTAAAACCTTTGGATCTCGGCTCTGTGCATGATCCTTTTGGAACGTTTTTGCCGATAGCTTCAAAAAAAAAAAAAAAGGAATGCATCCATGAACGTTGTTTTTCATCGGGGCCACAGAATTTACATGCGGCAACAAATTGACTCTCTATACAGACGAATGGCTGAAGGACCTATTGAAACGTAGGTTATCCAAGAGCAGACGGGGTATGATTTCTGACAAATTGTCCTACAAGAAAGAGACTTTAGTTTTAAGGCTAGCCTAACAGAAGTTGAGCTATAAAGGGCGAGGAATCTACCATACATAGCTCTAAACATTGAGAATCCATCAGTTTGTACAGGACGATGAACCTTTTAAATGATATCCTCTTCTTCTTCTTTATCTCCATACAATCATATTAGGGTTTCAAGCTTGCAAAGCTTGAGACTTTTGAAAAAGAGATTTGACAACCAACATGACTGGGTGAAGTAGAATGCATCTGCCTTTGTCATTAAGACTGGGAGCACTACTCAGTGGCAGGCCGATTTAGCTCCAAAAAAATGGCCGCCTCTGACATGAGGAAAGATGCCGTGTGCAGCCGTTCCTAACAGGGAGTACGGGTACAAACTCGTACAAACGCTGCTCATCCTGTATCCCTGGATTAGGAGCCCTTACAGGGTACTATCAGCCGGACCAGCTGAGCCCAGGTTTTTTAGCTAGCTTGTTACTGCTCTCCCTCCTCCTTTTTCATCCGGGTTTGGGACCGGCAAAGGCGGAGTTTTCAATTGATATAAATCTCCTGGATATTAATTAATGCTACAGGTCTCTCTCTGAAGATGAGTTTATTTGATCTTAACGTAATCTCGAGCTTTCAGGTATTTCTGACCTTCTGCAGGAGTACATAAAAACGGTAGCGTATGTTTCTAAGTAGTCCTGTAGAAAGGCAGAAATGCCCCGAGTTATCTCAGTACACTGTGCGTGTATTCAGAGCCCCGTGTTGTCTCAATACACCGTGCGTGTGTTCAGAGCTTAGGTTATCTCAGTACAACGTGCGTGTGTTCAGAGCCCCGTGTTCTCTCAGTACAACGTTCGTGTGTTCAGAGCCCCGTGTTCTCTCAGTACAACGTTCGTGTGTTCAGAGCCCCGTGTTCTCTCAGTACAACGTTCGTGTGTTCAGAGCCCCGTGTTCTCTCAGTACAACGTTCGTGTGTTCAGAGCCCCGTGTTCTCTCAGTACAACGTTCGTGTGTTCAGAGCCCCGTGTTCTCTCAGTACAACGTTCGTGTGTTCAGAGCCCCGTGTTATCTCAGTGCACCGTGAGTGTGTTCAGAGCCCCGTGTTGTCTCGCTACACGGTGCGTGTGTTCAGAGCCCCGTGTTATCTCAGTTCACCGTGCGTGTGTTCAGAACCCCGTGTTGTCTCGCTACACGGTGCGTGTGTTCAGAGCTTAGGTTATCTCAGTACACCGTGCGTCTGTTCAGAGCCCCGTGTTGTCTCAGTACACCGTGCGTCTGTTCAGAGCCCTGTGTTATCTCAGTAAACCGTGCGTCTGTTCAGAGCCCCGTGTTCTCTCACTACACCGTGCGTGTGTTCAGAGCTTAAGTTGTCTCAGTACAACATGCATGTGTTCAGATCCCCGTGTTATCTCAGTACAACGTGCGTGTGGTCAGAGCCCCGTGTTATCTCAGTACACGGTGCGTGTGTTCAGAGCCCCGTGTTGTCAAACTCCAAGACAGTTACCTCATTCTAAGGATGCACAACATCATGATAAGTGTAAAGATATCAGTTCCAGAAAATACGCCGTTCCTGGACAAGATGAAGATGGCATCGCAGATTGTTCCTAACTTCAGGTAATTGCAGTCAATTCTATTAATATCATATCTTCCCACAACAATGATCATATTATGATAAATATATCAATTTAAAAGACAAATATTGGATTAAAAAATAATCATTCACCAATTTTTATCCAATATATACCTTTTTCAAAGTAATAAAACATATTTATGTGAACAAACTCAGCGCCACATAACATCAATAGAATTAAGTTTAAAATATATACATATAGTTTTGCCTATTCTCAATGAAGAAGGGTAAATGTTCAAATTTATAAATTTTAAAACATTAATCTCCTCATTGAGAATAGGCAAAACTATATTTAAACTTAATTCTATTGACGTTATGTGGCGCAGAGTTTGTTGTTGACACACATAAATATGTTATAATACCTTGATAAAGGTTGGCGTTCAGCCAACTGAAATATTGGTAAATAATATACATTTTGCTATAAAATATGCCTTTTTAAATAAAGATCTATTAATGAATTGCTCTATTTTCAAAAAATATTACGATATAAATTTGCTGAGATGTGAACTATTAACTGATTTCGGAATACATCTGTTATATTAAATTTAGTGCATCGTAATATAATTGTTCGAATAAAAGACACAAATCGATATTTGCGGAAGAGCGATTGCTCGAAGCATATTATATATTTATAATTATATGTAATTCTGCTGTCCTAAAAGCTTATGTCCATAGTTCATCTAAAATACCCATTCGAAGAGTCAAGCATCAGTATCACTATAAAAGGAAGTTCCAAAAATGCAATATAACAGCGGTATGGTAGATCTTCTTCTTCTTCTTTCTTATCTCCACTCAATCATATTAGGGTATCAAGCTTGTAAATTTTGAGATCATGACTGGGTGAAGTAGAATACATCTGCCTTTGTCATCAAAACTGGGAGCACTACTCAGTGGCAGGCCGACTTAGCTCCAAAAGAAATGGCCGCCTCTGACATGAGGAACAGACGCCATGTGCAGCCGCTCCTAACATGGAGTACAAACACTGCTCATCCTGTATCCCTGGATTAGGAGCCCTTACAGGGTACTATCAGCCGGGCCAGCTGAACCCAGGTTTTTTAGCGAGCTTGTAACTGCTCCCCCTCCTCCTTTTTCATCCGGGCTTGGGTCCGGCAAAGGCGGAGTTGGTATGGTAGATTAAATTGGCGAAACCGCTGGGAGGGTTCACCACTGATGAGCCAGGCCCTCCCTTTAATTTTTCCATTGCAGTAAGGACAATAGAAATGTTTTATTTCAAAAAGAATATTACGCGTCTAAAATAGTTTCGTAAATTGATAACAGATGGCGCGCTAGTGCATCGTAATATTAAATTTTGGTAACCATATCAAATCATATTATGAATGATAAAACAAATTGAGAATGTAACACCAGATTTATGGCGTGAAAAAAAAAAGGAAAAAAAAAAACATACGTATTTACATATTTTAAAAGGTGAATGCTATCCAAGAGAAAACAATGAATTTATATAATGTAAAGCGATATAATCTGGCGGCAAACTTAAGAGTAGTTTTCTATAAAATATAATTCATAATAAATGAACGCAATATATAGCATGAGGAAAAAAACATAAAAGATAGAAAGTGACTGGTGTTGATATTGAAAACAAAAAGGGCATATCCTGACCTCTTACATGAGAATTTGATGGTAGAGCTCCATCTAGTGGTACAAAATTAAACGTTTATGTAACTTGTTCAGTGATATTTGACCAACCTAATTTCTCGTTTTCTCAATTGCATGGCAATGTTATGAATAATTTGTTTGTTGTTAGATAACGGGTTGATAAGACAAAAGGATTGATGAGATAAAGGGTTGAAGGTGCAGTCGTGATAAAAGAAAGATAATTATTTACCATCAAGTATCTTTTATTTTCAATTACTTGAGGAAATATTACACATTAGTTATTTCCACAATATATAGAATTTATAAAGTTAATCCTATATTAGTGATTCAAAAAGATAGATATATTTTAACTACGCATATTTACAAGTCATTCTAAAAACGATGATAACAAAAAATAGTTTTATGAATGGATACAAATAAAATATATATTTTTTTGAAATGTAGAAATATTCGAGTGTTTAGATTATATAATATATATGTGGTATGAAAGATGGGGGAAAGAAACACACCACAAGTTGGAAGAGGAACCCAGGCAACCAGGGAGAGAGGGAGACGGGACCGGCACAGCCGGGCGGCCGTTCATGTCGCATACAATCCCCAATTGTCTTAAAAGTCCCAAGGTGTTAACGGGCCTCAGTGGTCGACCCTTGGAATGTCGCTGGTGTTTCAAGTGACCGGACTTTACCTTCCCGTCTCTCTCTGGGTTGTCTGTAGGTTGGCTTTATTATTCCTGGAAGAGTATATATTATGACATATATAAACAAAATTAGGCATATACTGAGTGCTCACATTTTAGCTTTTTATTATTATTTATATAACAGAATGGACTATTGCGTATGTGGCGTATTGAGAGGGACTCCATTCATTCCCACAACACTGTTACTGCTCTGAGTTGCTATAATGGATGCAATCACAAACATTTCCAAGACCCATCTCATTACTGCCTGCAGTCAGTTTCGACAGCGTATAGAAGCTGTTATAGCCACTGATGGTAGGTTCATTGCATAATGTCCTTTGGGTATGCGTTCATCTATAAAAAAAAACTTTAACAATGCAATAAATGCTATTTTTACTTTATTTCCCCATGGTCATCTTGTTCTCGTATAGCTCCTGCATCTGTATATGAAAACGCTTTATTCTCTGTAATTCTAAAATTCACGAAGTGTATTAAATTTCACAATTTTCGTCGTATACATACAGGTTGGTCAATGAGTTCCGACCCTACTATACCTGTTGGGTTATTATATTGCCACGTGGAAAATCAGGGAAGACAAAAACTTCAGGAGGAGACAGCAATTTATTTAAGGCAAGAACAAAACTATCCGTGAAAATAAAAGATGAGCCACGAGGGAAATTCACAGAGTAGCAAAATATAAACATAAAAATAACCACTCTGTTAATAAAAATAATAAAATTAATAAATACTTTGTTACAATATGAATTGGCTAAAACCAGTTGTTGTGGCTTAGTATTTATCATTAGTGAATTATTTTACTGGGGTGATGCACCATGAATCGTTATAATTCATAATTAAAAGGAGATGTTAATCTTTTGGTACATAATTTTATATTATGATGCACTAGCGTTCCATCTTCTCAATTTGATATTTTTGCGGAAGAGCGATTTCTCGAAGCATATTATATATTTATAATTCTACTGTTCTCAAAGCTTATGTCCATAGTTCATCTAAAATTCCCATTCCAAGAGTCTATCATCACTATCACTATAAAAAGAAGTTCGAAAAATTCAATATAACAGCGGTATGGTAGATTAAACTGGCGAAACCGCTGGGAGGGTTCACCACTGATGAGCCAGGCCCTCGCATTAATTTTTCCATGGAAGCAAGGGCAGTAGATTTTTTTTTTAATTTCAAAAAAATTCTTACGCGTCTAAAATAGTTTCGAATTTACATGTGCTTTTTAGATAACACAGAGCTATCTAGTGGAACAGAAATAAACTAAGGAACAGGTTAAATCAATGCTTAGTTGATTTCTGTTCCACTAGATGGCACTCTATCTAAAAGGCACATGTGATTTTGATCAGGATATGCCTTCTTTATTATTAACTAGCGGACCCGCCCGGCTTCGCCCGGGTTTTACCTGAGTAAAGGTTTGTCTAACGAATCTCTCGATAAAGTGAACATTTTTTCCTGGTCCCTTGAAAAATACTCGATAAGTTGAATAAAATCAATATTAATTGGTTCCCTCGGTAATTGGAAGTTAAAGGAATAGTATCTTGCCTTTGAATTGTATCATTATTCTTGTCTCAAATAAATTGCCGTGTCATCCTGAATTTTGTCTTTCCTAATTTTCTACATTACAAAATCATCGTATCATCATGATAATATTTAGAACAGATTGTTGAATTATAACAGATAAATTAGAATATTTATCTTGATTATTTCTAGGCGAAAAGTTATTTCAAAAATTTTATTTGCTAGAAACCTTCCCAGTACTATACTAAATAACTTCCCAAAGTTTCATGGCGATCCAATGAGTGGTTTGGTCAGGCATAAAGGACAAACAAACAAACAGACACACATACATTCATTTTTATATATATAGATTATATATTTATGTACAATAGTCTGTGGATGTGAGGAACAAACTTCATCTGCTTCTAAATTGCCTCGTCTTCAAAGAGTATAGAATAAACAATGGACTTAATGTATCAAATCCGTTTGATCTAATTTCAACAAAAGACAAATATTTTTAATTTAACTCATTTTGCGGATTTATTATGAAATACATTTTTTAAAAACTAATTCTATAGGAACGTTTTTTATTTAGAGATTAATTCTGTTTAGCATAGTTTGTATTATGAATAATACTCTAATATATTGGGATATTTTCATTTTAAAATATTCCTTAAAACTTTCTTTAATCTGTAAATTGTTTTTCTCGAATACACTACAAATGAATTAATTTAACTAAATTTACATACCAACCTTTTGTACATATTTCAAAATGTGTTGATTTTTTTTTCTCTTCTCATCTTAACTAAATTGTATACTAAATCTTGTAAAACGACATTTTAAAACTATTCCACATATGTTTCTTTTCAACGAAAAATCAAAATTTATTTCAAAGAGAAATAACGACCATTTCTAACCCTTGGGATGAGGTATGAAAGGGTGAATTGTGAAGAGTAATGATAAACGGAAAAATAAGTGTCTAGGGATTGGAAATACCTCATTACAAGGGTTATAAATGGTCGTTATTTCTCCTTGAAATAAATTTTGATTTTTAGTTGAAAAGAAACACATGCGGGATAGGTTTAAAATGTCGTTTTACAATCACAAGTCGCATTGTATTGTATACTAAATCTTGTACCTATTTCAAATATCTTTCTAAGTTTAGTTTACCTTTAAAGTGCAAGTGTCTCTAGGAAAACATAAACGCTCTAAGTCGAAAAAATATATAGCAATGGTTATAAAGAAGACAATTCGCTGAGGTAAGATTCTATTTATATATATAACGGCAATACAAGCTTTCATGCTCAAAAAGCCCTTTGACAGGTATAACTTCGCTACTGGGGTTATTACTTGTCGAAGTAAGAGTAGTTAAACCTGTCAAAGGGCTTTTGAGCCCTAAAGCTTGTATTGCAGATATATATTGTGGTGGTTCGTCTGGTTTTGATAAATGATTCAATTATTCCATTCAAAGGTATTTTAATTATTACAGATAAAATGTAAAAATAAATATCAATGTTAATTATTATTGTTACAAATTAAAATCTAGTAAAGAAGAGTTTAAAAAGGTTTGATGAAAATGGCCGTTGACTCGTGGAGGCGTCAAAACAATGATTTCTTCCCCCGTGCTTACCACGTCACCACCGCCGCGCATGCGCCGACTTAGCGTACACGGCCGGCTGAGGTGGCGGTGGTTGAATGGGCTGTTCAAAATTGACGGTGGGTCAAAACACCGTCACAATATAAAAAGAAACTCGTCCCTCAGGGAATTGTCTTTTATTAATAATTTTACCGAAGGGATTATATTATTAATAACAATATTTGTAAAACACTAGATTCATCAAATCGAGCAGTAATTCTCAAAAAATGTGTGGTTGCAGGTTTGAGACTGTGACTTATAACAACTTGACGTCCTTGCTCAAAGTCAATAACATCCCAAATGATAACGAGAGAGAACTCTACTGGAAGGTTGAGAATTGCCCAGAAAACAACCGTTTTAATATGTCTTTTCTCTATCTCAATCCAAAGAATTTTAGAGGTCAAATGTACCAGTATGGAGGTAGATATCTACCTGTTGGAGATTGTATCTTCAACTATATCTATTATCCCACGGCCGAATAAACGTGGTGGTGCTGTTGAAGATTGGTCTCTTTAATCATTCTTTATTTTTACGCTTCCAACGTTTACAATCTTAAGGTTTTGTGTGTTGAAATATTTAAAATGAAATTTTCGAATATTTTGATATCGCTTTTGGAGTAAAAGATTCGTTTTTCACTATTCAAACCACACACACACACACACATATATATATATATATATATATATATATATATATAGAAGCAAAGGGCGCCTCTCCCGTCAAAATGAACGTCAAAAACTGACGCCATTTGGAGAGGCGCCCTTTGCTTCTATGGATTAATTTCCTCCCGGCAAATTTTCCATCTATATATATATATATATATATAGTGTAGAAACTATATAACAAAATTATAACAGTGATTCTAATTTCAAAACTTAAGGAGCAAACTGATAATAATGATAACTTATATCAGTTAGATTTGATTAGATTAGCAAGCTAAATCTAAATTAATTATAATAATAAATAGTTATTTAATTTTATAGTCCAGTTTTGTATTAAGATTATCTTCACTATTATGATTATTTAAATTCAAATTATAAAATTTGTAAAATGTTATTAATTTGTAGATAGAGAGAGAAAAAAAAAATCCTTTACTTCTACTACATCCTCAAGTTAATTATATATTTATAATTAATAACAATAAAAATTAACAAAGTAACGTCTATTACATCGGCTTTTACACGTCATTCAGACATACTCTAATCCTATATATAGAATAATCGAAGAGAGAATATATATAATAGTTAGAAAAAAGAGAGAAAGACAGAACCATGCACTTTTAATCAAACTAATAATAAGGAAAAAAAAAAAAGTTTTATAAAGAAGGTAGATAAGATTGTTAGTATATATATATATATATTTTTTATGATTTTATATTTTATCCTTTTTTTTTTAAAGATTTTTAAAGGTTTTTTATTTTATAATATGATTATAAATAGTTGTATTTAGTAATATATCTATAGTATGAATTAACATTTGTTATAAGTTTGGATATTATGTTTTGAAACCCTAATGGTAGACCAGACATACACAAAAGACTTTAAATTGAAATGAATTGGAAAAAGAGATCTGCTGGAACGGGGATCTTCAGATAAAATTCCAACGACATTTCACCCCTTCTTTATTATGTCATAGATCTCTTTTAAACCGTATTTTATGTGTTAATATTAAGTTGTTTCAGTGAAATATTTAAATGAACATATAACAGATACAAGTGTTAACAAATTCAAACTGTAAACCTACCTCGGCCGCTGCGTCCTCCATTGTGTATATCTATTTCTGGCTGGCACATGTCGCGGGAGGGGAATGTCCCCCCACATTTCAAATTTAGACCATTTATTCAGAATTTTTTTGAACAACAAGAAAATTAAAGAAGATAGGAAAAATAGTTAAAGGAAGAAAGCTAAGTTTTATAATCTTTACAGATAGTTATATCAAAATAACTGATTTAACACTTATTCATCTTTTAATATTCCTTTAAAAAGGTAAATTATAAGAGTTTAATAAAGCTATTAATTGTGCAAATTCATCTTTATTTAACTTCCATTTTCCTCCCCAGAAATTGGAGATTAAACAAAAATGAACTATATACTTTAACACTTTAAAAATCTTGTGAAAAAATCTTTTAATCAGTTATTTAATAAAAGTTTAATTAACTGTTAAAGATTATAAATTTGTATTAGTTAATATTAAGAGAAATTATAGAAAGTTGATTTCATAAATGGATATTTCCATTTATTTTTTTTTAAATATTTTATAATTGATATACTGTTGAAATATTTTACTTGTTTGATACTAAATTTGTTTTTAATAAATTCCATGTTTAAATTTTTAACATCTTCTATGAAATTATCTAATATATTATTTATTCTATAAAATCTTAGAAACTGACCATAATATATACCTTTACAGCAATTTAATGATATATTAGAATTCATATTACAGTATTTTATAATATTGAAATTATAATTACTCTTTTTATTATAAACTCTAACAGCACTATTTGTAAGGTCTATATTCAAGTCTAAAAAGTTAACTTTTTTGTTTCTATAAATTTTTTCATTGTTCTTAAGTTTCAAGTATTTAGGATATATTTCAGGTATTAATTTTTTAAACAGTGGATTATTAAATATTATTATGTCATCTACATATCGGAATATTTGCCAATTAATATTATTTTGTAGAAAGTATTCTCTTTCGTACCAGAACAATATTAAATTTGCTAGTAACGGACTAGAAGAAGTACCCATGGGAACGCCTTCTGATTGAATATATATTTTATTTTTAAATTCTATATAGTTAAAATTTAAAAATGTTTCCAGTAGAGTTTTTGCTGTTTTAAGATCTAATTTAAATGTTTTATATCTGTTATGAATAATTTTAATGTAGAAAGTTTTGTCATTAATTAATTCATTAAATAAATTGGTTATTTTATTATTTAGATCTCTTAAATTTATTTTAGAATATAGGTCCTCAAAGTCAAATGTGTGTACTGTTTCAATGTTTGTCCAATTGTTCATTAAATAATTAATGATTTTTTTATTTGAGTCGATAAATTTATAATTATATTTATTAGTTAATTTATTTATAATAAATTGTAGTGTTGAGGCTAATTGTATATCAATATTTTTTATGACTGAATTTATACCAGATGTGATTGTTCTGAAAGAAATAGGTTTTTTTGTGTAGTTTAGGAATTATATAGAACTTTGGTATGTTTGGATTTTTGTGGTTATTATAAATTTTTAGTGAATTTTCAACATTTTTGATGTCTTTTTTGATTTTTGTGCCTGTAGTTCTAGCAAAAGTGTATTTATGATTATTATCAATTTCCTTTTTTCTAGAAAAAATAATTTCAGAACTTTTGTTTTTTTCATTGTTTAGTTAGTTTAAAGATGTTTTTTTTATTAGTTATTCTTAAAAATATAACAGATAACAAACAGTAATATCTATATATTTATAGATTAATTATTCAATTTATTACAAATTTTATCACCACAAAAACAATTAAGTAAAATATATTTAAAAATTCATAAGAATAACAAACTAAAAAAACTAAAAAAAACTACAAACATATTAGTGTTAGCACCTCTTTTATGTTAATTTAAACTCGCTAAGAATTGCCTAAGAAAAAATTGTCAAACTTGTCCCTCTCTTAAGAACCATGACACTTTTCAAACAACTAGTTGTAAATTAGTGAATACTATTTATAAATTAACATGCCAAATTTGTCAACTATCATATATAGGACAAACTTGTAATCCATTAAATATACGAATAAACCTACATAGAAACCACGCTAAAAAAATCAATTGGTAATATATATATGAAAGAACACAATCAATTACATACTTTTAACAACTTTAAGATAGAAATACTAGACATATGTCAAAACAAAAAACAACGACTATTATTAGAAAACAACTACATTTATAAACACAACACATTATTCCCTTATGGACTTAACGACGAATTAAACTACACATACAAACCACAAACAGAAGAAATTTCAACCTATGAAATCAGTTGCAAATACAAAAAAAATGAATTTAAAACTAAACCTAATAAAACTAGAGGTAAAACTACAAATAAATTAGGTTACATTGAATTTGAAGAATTACTGGACCCAAAACAAATGTACACTAACAACTTCGTCGATAAATTTATTAAAACATTATTTAAACTAAATAATAATAAATTTATCAAACTCATAGAATATATTAAAATTCATAATCTGACTAACAGATTAATAGATATCACACACGACATCTTTAAATACAGAAAAATTAAACAAAATACTAATAACATTAATATTATCATTAAATTTAATAACAATTTATTTAATCATATTAAATTTAATGATATTTTTAATAACCAAATCATCAATAATCTTTTCCCTATAAAAAATTTAAATTTTAAAACAATCTGGAGATACAATAAAAATATAGGTAATTTAGTTTGCAATTATAACCAATTTATTAATAATTTGGCAAATTTTAAAAAAATTAAATGTAATTGCAACAACTATATTGATAAATATAAGTACTCAGGTCATATATTAACTAGCAACTTTTCTTTTTTAAATCCAGAATATCAAGAAATTTTAAATAAAGGGTATAAATATATACCTCAAATTAAACACAATTATAATAATACAATTAAATCTATATTAAAAGATATAGATATTTTCATAAATAAAACTAGTATAAAATACAGTATTCCAGAATTTACTTTTCTGGAATGGAAACATAATATTAAAAAGGAAATTATAAATTATTATAATAATACACTTAAATACACAAAACCCAATTCAGACATTCCTTCTTTCAAAGAAAATATAATTAATTTACAGAAGGACTATATTATCACTCCTATAGATAAATGTCCCAATAATTTATCTTTAATTTGTAAAAATCTATACCACGATATACTAAAAAAGGAAATTGATAATAATCATAAATACACTTTTGCTAGAACTACAGGCACAAAAATCAAAAAAGACATCAAAAATGTTGAAAATTCACTAAAAATTTATAATAACCACAAAAATCCAAACATACCAAAGTTCTATATAATTCCTAAACTACACAAAAAACCTATTTCTTTCAGAACAATCACATCTGGTATAAATTCAGTCATAAAAAATATTGATATACAATTAGCCTCAACACTACAATTTATTATAAATAAATTAACTAATAAATATAATTATAAATTTATCGACTCAAATAAAAAAATCATTAATTATTTAATGAACAATTGGACAAACATTGAAACAGTACACACATTTGACTTTGAGGACCTATATTCTAAAATAAATTTAAGAGATCTAAATAATAAAATAACCAATTTATTTAATGAATTAATTAATGACAAAACTTTCTACATTAAAATTATTCATAACAGATATAAAACATTTAAATTAGATCTTAAAACAGCAAAAACTCTACTGGAAACATTTTTAAATTTTAACTATATAGAATTTAAAAATAAAATATATATTCAATCAGAAGGCGTTCCCATGGGTACTTCTTCTAGTCCGTTACTAGCAAATTTAATATTGTTCTGGTACGAAAGAGAATACTTTCTACAAAATAATATTAATTGGCAAATATTCCGATATGTAGATGACATAATAATATTTAATAATCCACTGTTTAAAAAATTAATACCTGAAATATATCCTAAATACTTGAAACTTAAGAACAATGAAAAAATTTATAGAAACAAAAAAGTTAACTTTTTAGACTTGAATATAGACCTTACAAATATTGCTGTTAGAGTTTATAATAAAAAGAGTAATTATAATTTCAATATTATAAAATACTGTAATATGAATTCTAATATATCATTAAATTGCTGTAAAGGTATATATTATGGTCAGTTTCTAAGATTTTATAGAATAAATAATATATTAGATAATTTCATAGAAGATGTTAAAAATTTAAACATGGAATTTATTAAAAACAAATTTAGTATCAAACAAGTAAAATATTTCAACAGTATATCAATTATAAAATATTTAAAAAAAAATAAATGGAAATATCCATTTATGAAATCAACTTTCTATAATTTCTCTTAATATTAACTAATACAAATTTATAATCTTTAACAGTTAATTAAACTTTTATTAAATAACTGATTAAAAGATTTTTTCACAAGATTTTTAAAGTGTTAAAGTATATAGTTCATTTTTGTTTAATCTCCAATTTCTGGGGAGGAAAATGGAAGTTAAATAAAGATGAATTTGCACAATTAATAGCTTTATTAAACTCTTATAATTTACCTTTTTAAATGAATATTAAAAGATGAATAAGTGTTAAATCAGTTATTTTGATATAACTATCTGTAAAGATTATAAAACTTAGCTTTCTTCCTTTAACTATTTTTCCTATCTTCTTTAATTTTCTTGTTGTTCAAAAAAATTCTGAATAAATGGTCTAAATTTGAAATGTGGGGGGACATTCCCCTCCCGCGACATGTGCCAGCCAGAAATAGATATACACAATGGAGGACGCAGCGGCCGAGGTAGGTTTACAGTTTGAATTTGTTAACACTTGTATCTGTTATATGTTCATTTAAATATTTCACTGAAACAACTTAATATTAACACATAAAATACGGTTTAAAAGAGATCTATGACATAATAAAGAAGGGGTGAAATGTCGTTGGAATTTTATCTGAAGATCCCCGTTCCAGCAGATCTCTTTTTCCAATTCATTTCAATTTAAAGTCTTTTGTGTATGTCTGGTCTACCATTAGGGTTTCAAAACATAATATCCAAACTTATAACAAATGTTAATTCATACTATAGATATATTACTAAATACAACTATTTATAATCATATTATAAAATAAAAAAACCTTTAAAAATCTTTAAAAAAAAAAGGATAAAATATAAAATCATAAAAAATATATATATATATATACTAACAATCTTATCTACCTTCTTTATAAAACTTTTTTTTTTTTTCCTTATTATTAGTTTGATTAAAAGTGCATGGTTCTGTCTTTCTCTCTTTTTTCTAACTATTATATATATTCTCTCTTCGATTATTCTATATATAGGATTAGAGTATGTCTGAATGACGTGTAAAAGCCGATGTAATAGACGTTACTTTGTTAATTTTTATTGTTATTAATTATAAATATATAATTAACTTGAGGATGTAGTAGAAGTAAAGGATTTTTTTTTTTCTCTCTCTATCTACAAATTAATAACATTTTACAAATTTTATAATTTGAATTTAAATAATCATAATAGTGAAGATAATCTTAATACAAAACTGGACTATAAAATTAAATAACTATTTATTATTATATATATATATATATATATATATATATATATATATATATATATAAATAAAAGGATTTAAAAGCGCGAATGTTTCTTTTATACATAAAACGAACTTCTACTGTCCTTACTGCGATATAGATGGCGCGTTATTGCTTTGTGTTAATATATATATAGATTTTTTTTTTATTAATTAGAGCATATCCTGACCACAAGCACATGTGATTTTTCATATATATGTATTGTCTATAGCGCCCTCTCTAAATAGCGCCTCCCTCTCTATAGCACCCGATTTTAAATACGTAGTACGATGCGATTTACATTAAAAGTGACCTGTCTATAGCACTCCCTCTCTATAGCACCTATTTTGGTGAATCCCAAGAAGGGGGCGCTATAGACAGGTTTAACTGTATATAAAACGAGATAGAAAGTGAATGAAATTACCTTTATTGTGTATCGTTCGTATAGGTAAATATAAGGTTAAATATATAATCAAATAAATTAATAATAAAAATAAAATTAAAAAGGTCAGGTGTTATTATTAAAATCAGAAAAGGCATATCCTGACTAGGAGCATATGAGCTTTTTAGATAGCAGAGTTCCATCTAGTGGAACAGAAATAAACTAAACGTTGATTTAGCTTGTTTCCTGATATTTGGCCAACACAATTTCTTGTTTAATATATACATTTGTAGCGCCCACCGCGGGAAAGACTCCGCCACCGATAGACTACAAAAGTTATTTCCCACAGTAGGCAGGTCGAGGTGATGGCTGGCGATGCCCAACTCAAAAACACGATTGTAGATGGTAGAGAAAGGGGATTTAGCATTAATAGAATTTACTTAATAATTATGTATATTAATACATGTATATATGGATGGCTTTTCTTGATTTATCAAGAAATTGGGTTGGCCAAATATCACGGAGCAAGCTAAATAAACGTTTAGTTTATTCTTGCTCCACTAGATGGCGCTCTGCCATCTAAAAAGCACATGTGCTCGTGGTCAGGAGATGCTTTCTTTAATATTAATACCTCTGCAATAAAAAAAAACCTAGTAATAGACCAAATATTTTCCGTGTTACCTAGATTTTGCACATTACAAAACTGCATAATAGGGCATTACAACTGTTTCAAAAGTCTAAGGCAAAACCGTTACAAGGGATTACAGTAGAATGAAAAAAAATTCTCAAGAATTTAACAGAAAAAAAAAAACTCTTATCAAGTTTTCAAATTATAAAGTAGGGGATTTGCGCTAGGAAATTCTTCAAACTTTAAAGATACCACTTTAATATACATATCAATATAGTTGAGCCATTTTTATATAAATTGTAAATACACAAACAAAACTTATGGAAGTTTCATATTCTGATGTAGCAGATCATTTATTTTGAAAGGAAATTTTGCTTATATTTGGTTATCTCTTGATCATCTCTTCATCTCGTGACTTGAATAAAGTTGACCGTAGAATGACATGTTGAAATTATCCCGCATGTGTATCTTTTAAACAAAAAATCGAAATTTAAGGAGAAATAACGATTATTTGTAACCTTAGGGATGAAGTATGAAAGAATGAATTGTGAAGGGTAATGATAAACGGTAAAATAAGTGTTCAGGGATGAGAATCGTTATTTCTCCTTAAAATAAATTTCGATTTTTCGTTCAAAAGAAACACATGCGGGATAATTTTCAAATGTCTTTCTACGATCATAAGCCGCATTATATTGTATTATAAATTTGACCGTGAATCAAATATATGTCAGAGTTATTGTCTGAATACCGATATACACGCTAAGAGGTACAACTTAAGTTTTGTCCATGAGTGTATCTTTCAGAGTTATTGTCTGAATCCCGATATACATGCTAAGAGGTACAACTTGTTTTGTCCATGAGTGTATCTTTCAGAGTTATTGTCTGAATCCCAATATACATGCTGAGAGGTACAATTTGTTCAGACTGTAAATAAAATATAACATTATCCAATCACACATGCGACGGAATTTTAAGAATAATTGAACAAAAAAAATGTATCGACAATTTATTATTAGAATGTTTTTTAGCTTATTAAAAATTCTATAGTAATCATTTTACGTCTATAAAAAATTTCGGTTCTAAAAAAGTCTTTAATGTTAAACTTAAAACCTTTGTGCTCATTACAAATTTGAATACTCTACCACAGGGGTCAGCAATCTGAGTCTAAGAGTCAAAAATTACAATTTACAAAATATAAAAGTTTTTAA
The DNA here is from genome assembly GCA_030710605.1 of Cordylochernes scorpioides. NCBI lineage: Eukaryota > Metazoa > Arthropoda > Arachnida > Pseudoscorpiones > Chernetidae > Cordylochernes > Cordylochernes scorpioides. The sequence continues at coordinate 92,618,947 of CP092874.1, read as the reverse complement.
AGAGCCACAAGTGTTTTTCTTGCCAACAATAAATAGTACTTACATAATATTTACGTATGGAACTATATAAAGAACCGCAACTTCACATCCAAAGAGCCGCATGTGGCTCGCTAGCCGCAATTTGCCGACCCCCTGCTCTAGCATATTTGTAAAAAAATACATCTCTGAGAGAAGCTCATTATTTGCACCTATCTATGCAAAATAACTTGCCAGGTTGCATTGTTCTATAAATATGTAATTTTTTCTTCTAATTTATGTAAATATATGTGTATATAAAAAAAAGTGAAAGTGATAATAAAGTTAAGTCAGTCGGTTAACACCAGTGAGACTGTTTGGTCCTTCCTTTATTCAAACAGCTTGCTGCTACATCGCATCTAGAGAAGGACAGATTCTCGGTAGTCAATCCGCAGGTCTGGTGTACAGTCCACATTCTGACATATCGTCAACATCTAAGACCAGACAAAAGGCTGAAAGAACTAGACGGAAGTCCGGGGTAGTATTGTTAGGATCCAAGCTCCAAAACTAATGTTTTATTAATTTAAATATGTTTTTGGAAACAGATATGCTAACGAAGCCTCTATAATACAATATAATGCGGCGTTTTGATTGTAGAATGACATTTGAAAATTATCCCGCATGTATTTCTTTTGAACGAAAAATCGAAATTTATTTTAAGGAGAAATAACGATTATTTATAACCTTAAAGATGAAGTATGAAAGGATGAATTGTGAAGAGTAATTATAAACGGAAAAATAAATCCCTATAATAACTTGAAAATTGACCATTTAAATACAAGTTCTTGTGTAAATTGGAGCTATGAACTTTGTAAAGTTAAATCTCAGCCACGAGTTTATCTAACATTTCATTGGCTCGTCCTTATTGGTTAATGCCTTCCTAAGTTCATTATCTTAAAATAATTACATTTGAGAATTCTTTGCCACTCATGTTTCAAAACGATATACGTTTTCTTATGAAACCTATTCTTAAAACAATCTTTCATAAATTGAGTCAATTCATCATAATTCATAGCCTGGTCCATATCAAGGCATTTAATATACTTTGTCGTAGTTTGGGAAGTTGCCGAATTTTGATTACAAAGTAAATATGTACATAGGTTACCTGAACACCCCTAAACTGTCATCAGTAAATACATTGGACATGCCACCAGCGAGTGCAAGTAACTAAAAGGGGCTATGGCTCATTTGTAAGTGCAAAACTCGAACTGCTTTTCACATGTGTAGACATGTGGTGCACTTACAGTAAAAAGCAGTAGCCAACTTCTATCCACCATGATTATCATGGCCTGTACCACGTGTACTAGGGATAAAAAAAAGTTAAAAACAAGTATTATCCTTTAGAAAAATTTACAAATGTTAGACTTTATATTCGCGTATTGTGGCGCTTTAGCACAGCGGTTTTCTATCATCGTCTGAACACTGTAGCTAAGACGTTCCATTGGTTGTTGAGAAAACAGTAGTCCGCAGTAATAAAATAAAATTGTTTATATTCAATGAATAATTTATAATTTATATTATTTGAGTGTGTGTGTGGCATATCTCTTGAATTTGACTATAACATATGTATGCGAATATGGTTTTAATTTTAGTTTAAGATTTTATATTATAAAACACACACCTACACGTGTGTGTCTTGTGTTTTGTCTGTTTTATTTGTTGAGTAATTGGTCAAATATATATTTTTTGCTAGAGAGAGAGAGAGAGAAGCTCTGTGAAATATCTAAAATTAAATACCTAATTTTAGAATAAATATTGCCACGTGGAAAATTAGGGAAGACAAAAACTTCAGGAGGAATCAACAATTTATTTCAGGCAAGGACAAACTAAGAATGGTAAACAAAAGATAAGCCACGAGGGAAATTTACAGAGTAACAAAATATAAACATAAAAATGACCACTCTGTTAATAAAAAATAATAAAAATAATAAATACTTTGTTACAATATTTTATTTAACTTACAAAAAAAAAATTACTACAAGAGAAAAATAGATTTTTTGCTTATCCCTAGTACATGTGGTACAGGCCATGATATTCATGGTGGGTAGAAGTAGGCGACTGCTTTTACTGTAAGTGCACCACATGTCTATACATGTGAAAAACAGTTCGACTTTGTACTTACAAATGTTCCAGAGTCCCGTTTAGTTACTTGCACTCGCTGGTGGGGTTGGACTTTTGCAAGAATCGGGGGCAATTTGAGCTTTTTTTTTTCATATAAAAAAAAAAGTGCCCAATGCGGGAATCGAACCTGAGTCGTAACGGTCGCAAACCAACAGTTTAGACCATCCTTCCACCGACCATCAATAAAAATAGATAATAGAAGAATGTAAGGAACAAACCGAGTTTATGATAGGATCATTGTTTACGAGGTTTCGAATTATCCCCATTACAACAGAGGCTCAATCAGCTTTCCAATTTCTCCGCAGTCGACCGTTTAAATCCAATTTCCAGCCACCACCCGCTGTGCCCAACAATCCACCCAACAATGGGGTTAGGAAAACAAAGACGTTAACGTTTAGATCTTTTGTAATTGGAACCTTTTCACAACACTCTCCTTAACTATATTGTATTAATGACATTCCTGATTGTGTTTTTAGTACTAGAAACCTTGTGTTGATTATTGTCGACTTGTTCACTTATTTAGAAATAAACAAACCATTATGGATGACAAATTTTACAAATGTTCATATTTGAAAAATAGAACAAAATTGAATTTGTACTTGGATCAGGTAGAGAAAAATTAAGAAAAAAGGCATTTTATAATCGTGAAACTGAATCAGCAACACATTATTTTCAGTTGTACGATCAGGAATTTATTTTTTTCTTGATTTTCATATTGCCACGTTGAAAATTAGGAAAGACAAATTTCAGGATGACACAGAAATTTAAGACAAGAACAAAATATGAATGATAGAAAAAAGATAAGAAATTAGGGAAGTTTAGAGAGTAGCAAAATATAAAAAATGATACTCTGTTAATAAAATAATAAATACTTTGGTATAATAAGCGAGTCAAAATAATAAACCGGGTAGGTAAGCGTAATACTATGGATTTGATTCCCATCCCTGTACACTTTTATTTTTCCGTTTATCATTACTCCTCACAATTCATCCTTTCATACTTCATCCCTAAAGATAGGAATAGTCGTTTTTTCTCCTTACAATAATTAAAATTGCGATTTTTCGTTCTGTAAAAAGAAACATTGGTGGTGAAACTTGTTAAACGTCGTTCAATAATACATAATAACTCGATATAAAAGTGTATATTCTGAAATTTAGGTTAAAATGCATCGTTGTGTTTTGAGTAGAGAGATATTGAGATTGAATCTACTTTTATTACATCGTTCATAAATTACACTGGTCAACAAGATTTTTGCACAAGAGAACCTGATTATGTTTCTAGTGTAACTTTTCATGCTGAACTCAAAAATCTAATCAGATATTTCCCATCACCTATTGGTTTTGCGTGACGGTCTTTTTTAGTATTGGGATAAATACAGTTTTGCATAACCCTTATTACATTACACTGGTTTATCAAAAAATATTTTTCTTTGTCCACAAAGAAATAGCATCTTATCTACATGTCCTGAATCCAAATATACCATTAGTTATTTCTATTACGCAATATTTCTGAGATACACCTACTTGAAATTTTGAAATATTGTCAATATATAGGCATATATGAACGAAACATATTTATTTATTGAAAAGCAGTGACAGTGGATTTTCTTCTATACTTTGCTTGTGGTAGATCCCTCTTGAGTGTCCAGCAGTAGTCGGCAAGCATAGCGGGACTCCATTTACCTTGGTACCGCTTCTCCATGCTTGATATATCTTGATGAAACCTCTCACCATGCTCATCGCTAACTGCGCCAAGATTGTCTGGAAAGAAATCTAGATGTGAATGCAGGAAATGGATCTTGAGGGACATGTTACATCCCAGTGCCTTGTAGGAAAGCAACAGATCATTAACTATGTCTCGGTAATTTTCAACCTTGACACTTCCTAAGAAGTTTTTGCAAACGTTTCTAAAGGAATTCCATGCTGCTGCTTCAATTTCATTCAAACTATTTTGAAAATTTCCATCCTGCTTCAATTCTCGAATCTGAGGTCCAACGAAAATGCCTTCTTTAATCTTCGCTTCACTTATATTAGAAATATTTTGTTTTAGGTAGGCAAATCCACTGGCATTTCGATCCATTGCCTTGACAAAGTTCTTCATTAATCCCAGTTTAATATGTAATGGTGGTAAGTAAATATTTTCTGAATCGATCAGGGGTAGATTTGCAATATTTTTATATCCTGGAGTAAAGATTTTACGGTTTGGCCAGATTTTTTTAATGTAATGCCTTTCCCTATCTCTGCTATCCCACTCACACAGAAAACAACCAAATTTTGTATATCCAAGCTGTAATCCACGCAAGAGAGCAACGACTTTCAAATCGCTGCATATTTTCCAACCGTATTTTTCATATTCTATCTTTTTCAAAAGCAGTTTCATTTATTATGGCATATATATTCATATATTCAAGCATTTATTACTGTATTTATCGCAATACTAAAAAAAGAATATCAGGCAAAAACCATGGGTGATGGGAAATTTCTGATTAGATTTTTGAGTTCAGCATGAAAAGTTACACTAGAAACACCATCAGGTTCTCTTGTGCAAAAAAATAAGTTTTTTTTTTGTAGACCTGTGTTATTATAGTGATAAATGAAAACTAAAAAGAAATAAAAATAATAAGTAATTATGAAAGTAATAAGGATGAATATACATAATGAAATCTTTACAGGCTTCATTGGTGTCGCCCACTGCGGGAAAGACTCCGCCACTGATGGACTGCGAGAGTTCTTTCCCACAGAGTGGGCAGGTCGAGGTGTTGACTGGCGTTGTCCACCTCAAGACCAAGATGGTACTTGTAGATGGTAGCCTTCGCTACACTGGTTAGCTTCATTGCCTCGGGATGGAGGCCGACGCCGAAGAGCCAGGCCTGCAGATCCAGGGGCACTTCGCAGGAGGCGAAAGAGAGATTAAGATTGAAATTGATTTATTGCAATGTACATATATGATTATATAGGGTTAATTATATATATAAAAACAAAATATAATTACATATTATTTATATCAGACGAATCCCACTGGGTGTCGTCTCGTTCAATGTCACATTCTGCCCAGAGAGAGAGAGAGAGAGATTGAACAATCTACCTGGAATCAATTGAAGTGTCGTTTAGTTGCCCCAGGCGAAGGAATGGCAATTTAACGGTCGGAAGAGAGACAACCGATTCTAATCACCATTTTAACAGCTTCAGATGAAACTTTTAAATATTCGATTTTTACAAAATAGCGATGTTTAATGGTTGTAAACCGACATTTGAAAATTATCCCGCATGTATTTCTTTTGAATGAAAAATCAAAATTTATTCTCAAGGAGAAATAACGAATATTTATAATCTTGAAGATGAAGTATTAAAGGATGAATTGTGAAGAGTAATGATGAACGGAAAAATAGAAGTGTCCAGGGATGGGAATCGAACCCACAGTGTTCCGATTACAGGGCAGATGCCATGTCCACTAAGCGGTACATGCCCGGTAAGCGGAACACTGTGGGTTTGATTCCCATCCCTGGACACTTTTATTTTTCCGTTTATCATTACTCTTCACAATTCATCCTTTCATACTTCATCCCTAAGTTTAGAAATAATAGTTATTTCTCCTTGAGAATAAATTTCGATTTTTCGCTCAAAAGAAACACATGCGGGATAATTTTCAAATGTCGTTTTATAATCATAAGCCGCATTATATTGTATTATAAATTTCTTTATGGTTATCTTTCATCTATCGAATACAGGTTTATACATATAAATCGTGTTTATTGAGGGAATATTTATTTTAAATTCTTATGAGAAAATTCTGTCACTTAATTGAACATTGTCAGAAAATATGTCGTTTATCATTAATAAAAATATAACTTGTTCCAAAATCACATTATTAGGTACCTATCAAAAAGAGCAACCTAGTTTATGATAATTGTAGCAATGAATAATATGTGAAGGCTATTCACATATTAAAACAAAGTGTTCAATGCGGGATTCGATTCCGTTTCATGGCTGTCGGGAATCGAGGGTGTTACCTACTGCTCCACCGAGTTCTTTAATAATATAACAACAATACTATACATACATGCACAATACATATATACTGGTTGGAAATTTTGCCGGGAGGAAATTGATCTAAAGAGACAAGGGTCACCTTCCCGTCAAAATAGACGTCTAAACCAGACTCCATCTATTCACCGTCGCCGCAACTAGCGGCCTCGGGTCGGTGACAAATCCACAACACCAGCTCTGGCAAACTGAAAAGCATCCACCTAGAGACCATGATTTCGGGCTAATGGCCCTCGTCAGTCTAGGGCGGACTTTATTCCATGAGATCCACACGGGATCTAATGGAATCTTGACAATCTGCCAAAAAGGTGTTTAGCTGGCAAAGTGGCTGGCCAAATCTATTACTAAAATATAGATGGAAATTTTGCCGGGAGGATATTGATCTAAAGACGGGAGAGGCGACCCTTGTCTCTTTATATATATTAGTATATTATTGTTATAATATAAAATAATATACAAGTGTATATGTATATTTATTGTGTTTGTATGTATAGTATGTATTATTATGTATGTATATTATACTTGCATATATTTTTAAAATAAGGGACACTTCGGCCAGAAAAATTTCATTTTCTCGACATTTTGACAATAACCTTTTGTCCTCTTCAGAAAAAATATATATAATTATAGAGACATCGAGTAGAATAAAATTGATTTAAACGTGATATAGGTTTATTCCATAAGATTTGTTCAACGCATTTATTTTATGAATCAAGGAAAAGCCAATCACGTACGCGTTTTGGGCTGTTGGCCTTCTTCAGCGTGATGCATACTCTAACTCAGGCTGGCGCTCTGCCATCTGAATGTTAATGTTATCTATCAGGATATACCTTTTTCATTTTTATTATCAACACATTTGGTCGTTGAAATGCAGCTTACACCACGCTGACGAGGGTCAACAGCCCAAAACGCGAGCGTGGTTGGAATTTTATTGATTTATAAAAAATTTAGATTTGTCAACTATTTTTTGTTGTTGTTGTTGTCGTGTCCAATGTAGAGCCACAGATGTCTCCATGCATATCTATCACAGCAGTCTAAATGTTCTCTATCTTGGGTGTGTAATGCTGCTGTTCTGGGTCCATGTCAATTTTCTGTTGTTGTTGTCCTGTCCAATGAAGAGCCTCAGATGTCTCCATACATCTCTATCACAGCAGTTGCAATGTCCTCTACCTTAATAGTATATATATGAGCCTGAATCACGTTTAGTTTATTATATTTCAATAGATGGAGCTCTCCTATCTGAAATACTCTTTTGAGGTGTCAGGATATGCCTTTTAAGTTTTAAAAATCATCTTCAATAAGCATACCAATGACAAAATCATTCAAAGCAAATGTTAATAGAAGTTATTTATGTTTCAAATGTATCTAATATCAGCCTCTCTTTTATTACCGTGGAGTTGGCGCTCTGAGCTCCAGGAAACTGGGTAGCAAATATCTCTCTCTTTTTTATATATAATTTCAAAATGAAATATCCTAAGATATTATAATGCATCATAATATAATTGCTATAATAAAAGATACAAATTGATATTTGCGGAAGAGCGATTGCTCGAAGCATTTTATATATTAATAATTGTATGTAATTCTGCTGTCCTTAAAGCTTATGTCCATAGTTCATTTAGAATACCCATTCCAAGAGTCTAGCATCAGTATTACTATAAAAGGAAGTTCGAAAAATGCAATATGATAGCCGTATCGTAGATTAAACTGGCGAAACCGCTTGTAGGGTTCACCACTGATGAGCAAGGCCCGCCCATTAATTTTTCCATTGCAGTAAGGACAGTAGAAATTGTTTATTTTTAAAAAGAATCATTCGCGTCTATAATAATTTTGAATTTTGATAACAAATGGCGCGATAATGGATCATATTCTGATATAAATATTTTTCTTCCTAAAAAATAATATTTGAGTAACTTCTCTTCGTTCATCTTTGCTAAACCACTGCATACCTCATCTTGAATATATTAATGTGTGACAATATGGCAGAGAGAGATATTTATAACCCAGGGAGCGCAGAACACCAACTACCCGGGGAGTCCAGCTCACTAGTATGGACTAGTGTTGAGCATTTTGACTATGTCCAGTTTTGATTGCTGAGTTGAACCAGTTGACCAATAAGTTCCATGCTGAGGTTGAGTCTGGAAGGCTGGCCATAGATGTAGGATTGAAATGGTTCAGTCCAAAATGGATAACTGTTTGCATCCTATGTCTCAGGAATTCTGGACAGCTGAAGAGAAGATGATCAACTGTCTGTGGCTCTTCTGAACAGTGGATTCAGGTAGGGTCTGTTTCGGGATGTATACGTGTAATGTCTGCCAGTACATGTCAATGGCCCGTGAGGATGGTGGTGGTGGCCTCTCCATGGCTGAATTTTAGTAGAAATTTCTGGGGATGATTTGGAATGTAAGCGATATATCAGGATATATGGTTTAATAAATAAAAGTGTTATATACAACAACAACAACAAAAAGCCTTTATTTAGGGCCTCTCGCCCTATACAGGATTCGCCAGTTCACAATGGATGGGGAGAACACTGTATGGCCTTTTTCCGGGATATAGTCTTGTGGAATCCAAATATCGCCATCGCTATATACCTATTCTTTGATATTTCATTAATTAGTGCCGGAAATGAAGGACAAAGTTGCCCCGTTTTATCATTTAGTTTTCGTCTTTCCTCAGACAGAGCAGCACAGTCAAATAAGTAGTGCAACATCTCCGTTGTTATTCCTGATCCACAGAAAGTGCATTTCAGGTCGTCACGCCTCAATAAAATCAGATGGTGTTCTCTGAAAAAAATTGAAAGGACTCTAAATTGTGCGATTAATCTGATGACAGGAAAAGGGAGTTCACTTAAGAAATATTCTTCGGTGGTAAACGTTGTATATATATCTCTATAGTGGGAATATAACTTTGATTGGGTTATTCTTGTTAAGTCATTTTGTATTGTTTGCTCTATCGCAGTTCTTAATATTCCTGGGATAGCATTCCATAGTGAATCAGGATCATTACAATAAGTAAGCCACGAGGATCCGTTATTATTGAGTAAATTTCTTAATTGTTTTATAAACCCGATGGGCGCACCTGTAGCACAGGATATTTGCCTCATTCTATTTAAACATATTCGAGGCAATCTATTTGTATCCATACTCAGCACCCTCAGCCAATATTTCAAGGTCAATTTCAGAGCTGTTATTATTAATGTAAAAGTGTTATATATATTTCATAAATGAAAATAATTTCTGTTGATTTTTGATTATCTTGAGAATTATGCTATGGTAATGCAGTCGTGGTTAAAATCTTAAAAGTATAATAATAAAATTAGTGAAGATTAGAAAATAGCTTTATAAAAGAGCTTATGGAATATAGAAAACATAATTTGATAGAAGTAATGCCTGGCTTAAGGCTTAAGAAACTAAAAAATGAAAAACATATTTACATAATTACAGAAAGGTTTGAGCCGGCCAAAGGGAAACAACAATAGGTTATAAAGGAAAAGCCCGACTTCTGGCGGTCGATTTAACAGAATAGTTTATTCTATGAAATAAAATTTGGATATAAATATTTTTCTATAACATACATAAATCATGAAATGAACCATGCGATAAGGAAGATGGGTGTCTTTTATTTAAAAACGAGCACAAGCTTTCTGGTAAAAACCTTTCTACAGGCGGCTATCACATAGCAAGATGGATACCAATGGCAAGAGCTTCTCAAATATATTTTTCCATTGGTATCCATCTTGCTATGTGATAACCGCCTGTAGAAGGGTTTTTACCCGAAAGCTTGTGCTCGTTTTATATAAAAGACACCCATCTTCCTTATCGCCTGGTTCATTTAATGATTTACTAGGAAGATTTCCTTGCAATCCTATATATGAATCATATCTAATTAATATTTATACAATACCTTATATTAACATGATGCATTAAAGCGCCATCTGTTATAAAAAATTTGAACTATTTTGACGCCTATGATTCTTTTAAAAATAAATCAAATTTCTACTGTCCTTACTGCAATGATAAAATAATGGGAGGGTCTGGTGGAAACAGAAATATTAAATATTACAGCGGTCTGGTTGATTAAACTGACGAAACCGATGAGAGGGTTCACCACTGATGAGCCAGGCCCTCCCATTATTTTATCATTGCAGTAAGTGCAGTAGAAATTGATTTATTTTTAAAAGAATCACACGCATCAAAAATAAATCAAATTTATTACAACATTTTATATAAACACAATTATGATTTACATACTAAATAACTGGCGAAACCACTGGTAGGGTTCACTACTGATGAGCTAGGACCTCTAATTAATTTTTACATTGTGTGTGCAATTAGAGCAGTAGAAATTGTTTAATTTCTAAAAGAATCATAGCCTTCTATAATAGTTTCGAATTTTAATACAAAATAACAGAATAAATAATAGCACTCTTTTCAAAAAAATGTATTTCTTTTGTAAATCGGTAATCGATACAAGTTTATTATTCAAATGGGAAACTTCCAGTGATGCAGAACCGAGGTTGGAGATCAGTGAAATAATTCCACTTTGCATATTTATGGAGGAAATGAATCTCTTTGGCCGAGGATGTATTGTTCGAGATTTATATAATGTTCTTAAGCCTCGGATACCAAATCAATAGCTTTTTACCTCATAAATAACTAAACTTTATACAGGGACATGGGGATATTTTATAGTAGTTTGTTTTTTGTTAAGGATTACTAGTTATATTTCAAATATCTTCTTCTTCTTTCTTATCTCCACTCAATCATATTAGGAAGTTATTTTCTCTACTTACTGCTTTGTGGACAGAGTTGACAGAGCAACCATTCGACTCGATATAGCGTTGGTTAAAATACTTTGTGTTATTCATGTAGTGGAGAAAAAACGATTAATCTAAGTTATTTTCTCTACTTACTGCTTTGTGAAAGTTGTCTTCTTCTTTTTTCTTATCTCCACTCAATTATATTAAGGTATCAAGTTGTGACCCTTGATGTTGTCTGTTTGACAACCAACATGACTGGGTGAAGTAGAATGCGTCTGCCTATGTCATTAAGACTGGGAGCACTACTCAGTAGCAGGCCGACTTAGCTTCAAAAGAAATGGCCGCCTCTGACATGAGGAACAGACGCCATGTGCAGCTGCTCCTAACATGGAGCACACGCTGCTTAATCTGTTTTCCTGGATTAGGAGACCTTACAGGGAATTATCAGCCAGGCCAGCTGAGCCCAGGTTTTTTAGTGAGCTTGTTACTGCTCCCCCACCTCATTTTTCATCCGGGCTTGGGACCGGCTATATAAAATCTTTATGTAGCAAATAAAAACGTTACGGCACGAATGTTTCTTTCACACATAGATCAAACTTCTACTATCCTTACTGTAATGGAAAAATTAAATGGTAGGGCCTGGCTCATCAGTGGTGAATCCTCCCAGTGGTTTCGCCAGTTCAATCTGCGATTTAATCAATCTACCTTAAATCTAATGGAAATTCCAGAATCTGCCAAATAGTTGTTTAGCTGACAAAGTGGCTGGGACAAATCTATGGTCAAAATATAGATGGATTTCTTGCCGAGATAAATTAGTCTATAAAAGAATAGAGAACCTCTCCCGTCAAAATAAGCGTCAAAACTAGACGCCATTTATTGACCGTCGAAGTAAAAAGGCCTCGGTTCAGTGAATTCAGAGCTTATGTCCATAGTTCGCTTAAAATACCTTCGCCAAGAGTTGATCTTCACTATCAGTATAAAATCAAAACGGCCCAATACACTATTAGAGTGGTATGATTGACCAAACCTGCGAAACCGCTGCGAGGGTTCACCATTGATGAGCCAGGTCCTTCAATATTTTTCATAATTACAATTGGAGAAACAGATAAAAGGTTTTATTTAAAAGATAAACACACGCGCTATCAGTAGCTTACATTTCTTCAATAACTATAAATAGAAAAATGCATTTATTCGATTTCAAATTTTGCATATACAGTTAAACCTGTCTATACCATCCCTCTAAATAGCGCCTTCCTCTCTATAGCGTCCGATTATAAACATTAAAATGTGAACATTTTACATTAAAAGTGACCTGTCTATAGCACCCCCTCTATATAGCACCCTATTTTGGTGAGTACCAAGAGAGGGCGCTATAGACAGGTTTAACTGTATTAATTTTGTCCAATATTATATATACCAATTTTGAGTCTAACCATTTTATAATTCTTTCATATATCAAATTAAATTCAGGAAGGTAAACGATCCATTTGTTTCACATACATAATAATATTGATATTTTAATTTAATGTTTTCATGATAAAATTGTGAAAAAAAGTTTTAAAATTACAAAATATTAAACTTACATAAATAGTATTTATTTATAATATTATAATAATATAAACATTAACCCGTTGAAGAGCGATTATTGCATGAAAGCTAGCGTTTTTTAATAAAAAGAAACTCATTGTGAAAAAATTCAATGTTTTGTTAGACCATTTATTATATTCTCCAAGTACGACAATTATTAAATTGGAAAACGGCCAAGGATATCAAGGAATTATCACAGGAATTAAGGTCATTAAACACATCCTTCCGCTGAGGTCTCTGATGACAGATACCTTTTTGGTATTGTCAATAAAAAGTTATGAAAAAAAGTTTCAAGAATGAAATGTGCAAGGGAAGTAAGATGCTAGTCGTCTAAAAGATGCCTTTCTTTAACTATACCGAGACAGACAGTCTCTTTCTGATTTTACTAATTAGATTTTGGGATTGTCTCTTTCTGACTTTCTTAGCTTGACTCTGCGTTCGTATTCTCGTATTTCTGTATATATTACAAACGTTATTAAAAATGTTTACTCAAATATCATTCAGTCAAAAAAATCGTTTTATATTAATACAATGGTGGATCAATAAAAATCGATAAAAGTTTAATATAAAAAAAAAACAAATGTATATAGGTATACACATTTAAATTGAACTCTGTTGTTATAATTTTGAAAAATCTAAAGAAACTGGCAAGATCTGGCAATTTTTTTTATATTAAAAATGGCGACCAAAACAAAGTTGTACTAAGTATGAACTGCGAGCAGTAATACGTTTTCTTTATCATGAAGGAGTTAAATCATTTCTTGTATATATAGAGAAGCATTTTCTTTAAAAGTGAATTTATTTTTACTTCCAAGACATTTCTAAGATAAAAATTCGAAATAAAAAGTAGTAAGTCCAGTTTTAATTGGGTTAGGAAACAATTTCTGCCAAGTTAGGTCTCTCACTCAATCACTCAAAGAAATATAAATTGAATTAGATGTTCATATTTTGTTTAATTATAGAAAACATGTGTAAGCAGACAGTATACCTGTACTCAATAAGTGACTACCTTCATGTGATCTAATGGAATTAGAGAATTTCGAGAAATAAATTGTTGATGTTAAGAAGAATGATATATTGAATGGACTTGCAATTATATTTTTTAAAAAATTCAAATTTTCAATTTATATAAAACAGAGTAAGCTTATTTAAAATATATATTTAAAATATATATTTATATTTTCTTTAATTTTTCTCAATATATTTTTATTCTCTTATTTATTATTAACATTTGAAATTAATATTCAATATATAAATGTTATAAATAAAGATGAATGAGATTTCTGTTGTTTTTTGATCATGTTGAGGATTATGGTAATGTAATGAAGTCGTGGTTAAATATTGAAAGTATGATAATAAAAATGGTTTTGATCAGAGATTTCTTTATTGTAACTAAGGAATATATATAAAAGAACATAATTTGGTTAAAGCACTGCCTGTCTTAAGGCGAGCAGAACAAGTAAAAACAAAATATTATTTACATAATGTACAAAAGTTTTGAGCCGGCCATTGGGATAGAGAGAAAATATCTTTATTTTAAGGGGCTGCTAACCAAAATGAATGATTTTTGAGCCCCGATGGACGCATAAAGCGGAATATATACAAAGCACAGTTGGAGGGGGCCTGGGGATGGGTGGCCAGGGGATGGGCCATTGGGATAAAACAACAACGATTTTTTATAGGGGAAGAGTGACCTCTGGCGGTCGATTTAGCAGAGTATTTGAATCTATGAAATTATAATTTAAAATAAAATAATATTTTTATATAACATATATATGAGAATTGAAAATATTCAAAGCACAAAGGTTTCTTTTTTCACGAACTTCTGCTGTTCTTACTGCGATGAAAAAATATTAGGAGGGCTTGGGACATCAGTGGTGAACCCTCCCAGAGGTTTCTCCTATTCAATCTACCAGACCTCTTAGAGCTCTAATATTATATTAGACGATTCTGCTTATATATGTTACACTAGAATGGAATCTCAGAAATGTTCTCAGGCGAACATACGATTTTAAAACAGTAAAATTACATATAAATATTTAAAAATAAAAATGGCATATCCTGACCAGGAGCACATGTGCTTTTCAGAAGGCAGAGCGCCATCTGGTGGAACAGAAATCAACTAAACATTGATTTAGCCTGTTCCCTGATATTTGGCCAACCCAATTTGGTTTTGTTTAGTTGATTTCTGTTCCACCAGATCGCGCTCTGCCTTCTGGAAAGCCTATGTGCTCCTGGTCAGGAAATGTCATTTTTAATTTTAATATCAACACCTGACCTTTTTATTTACTTTAATTAAAAAGGCATATATTGGATCAAAATATCATTTATTTTACCAATATTTCAGTTGGCTGAACGCCAACCTTTATCAAGGTATTATAACATATTTAATGTGTGTCAACAACAAACTCAGGGCCACATAACGTCTCAACATAATTAAGTTTTAAAATATTTCTGCTTATATTCAATGGGGAGACAGAATATTAGTGACACACATTAATATGTTATGACACCTTCATAAAGGTTGGCGTCCAGAAAACTGAAATATTGGTAAAATAAATTATATTTTGATCCAATATATGCCTTTTTAATTAAAGATTTATTTATGGATTGCTCTATTTTCAAAATTAAATATTTGAATCGAGTAATGCCCTTCCGCAAACAATAAGGCCAGTTAGGTATAAATTAATACAAAACAATAACACAGCATATATATATATATATCTAAATTTATTAAAACTCTTATTCACAGAAGAAACAAACTTTAATATGAAGGGTGCTCCATAAATAAGATATTAATAGCACCGTCTACCTCAGAATTGAATGTTTTTATCACCTTCTCCATAAAAAATACTGGGAGCGTTAGTTTCAAACTTCGAAAATCTTTTTTATAAAGTTACGAGATAGGGAAAAAAAAAAGAGATTTGAAAAAACGATATTTATTTTTCAAATGTTTGTTTAAGTAAAATATTTCTTAAACTAACGATAACTTTTTTTATTGAAATTTTTAAAAATATAGTTTGAAATTCGAAAAAAAATGGTATTTCCCGACTGCTTTCCAAAGATTTTTAGATGAATCATGTATTTATCCCAATACTAATAGAGGTCTGTCACGCAAACACCATAGGTGATGGAAAATTTCTGATTAGATATTTGAGTTCAGCATGAAAAGTTACCTATCTGCTCACCCAGCTGAAAAAAAAATCAAAATAAATAACTTCTTTATATATACAGGAAATATATTAACATGTTTTTCAGTGATAAAAAAAAATATTAATTTTCCCACTTAAAATATTGACATAAGATAAAGGTTTTGTAAGCTGATATATTTATTTTGAATAAATTTATAATTTTCTGTAACATTTAGGAATATCTGAAATCAAAAATATGGCTAGGGATAATTGCGTCGATTTACAATTTTTTTAAACAGAAACAGTTATAAACATATTATACAAGAAAAAGTAATCAAAATAAAAAGAGAAACAATAATATATAGTAGGAACCTGAAGGTTTGAAAGACAATCATAAATATATTTACAAAAATAGTTAAGCCTATGATAATTCTCTCTGCTATTTATAAATTGATATAGATCTACAACATTATTTATTGTCTGTTGTCTAGCGGTAAAGAAGAGTGGGCATTCCAGCAGTAGATGTCGTTGCCACAATGACAGCTAGAGTCTTCAACCGCTCCAATTTTTGATAAAAATTCCTTAAAATTTCCATGGTTCGTTGTAAACTGGGTATTATAAAAATTGGAGCGGAAAAATGTTGGAATTTCAAACGGGTAAACACTATGATAATAGACAAGTTTTCAACACACAATTAGCAATCAAAATTTAACAAGTTCTGCAGACTCTATCTCAACTACTGTTGACCTAAATTAAACTAATGAATTTAAAATTCTAGATTTTAATTAGTATAGTTTTTTTTATTTTAAAATAATCTATATTTATATCATTAATTTTGTGATTATAATTCTAAAACTTTTGATAATATAAAATTTAAAAATTTAAATAATTTTCATTCTCTATCTAAAACTAGAATTAATTTGTATATATATTTTGAAACTATATACATAAAATTTTATTTATTTATTACAGTTACAAATAAAACACGCTATATCCGATTTGGATAATTGCGCGTGAAACTATTTACAATAATTGTAGTAGAGTAGGTAACAGAATTATCTAAAAGATAATAAACAATTAAGAAAAAGAGCATTGAATAAACATATCCATTAAACAAATAAGCAACAACATAAGCAGATAGAAGAAATCGCAAGGTAGTTATTTACAGTATGTTAAGCAATGATGGAAGTTGATTTACTGAAGTTATCTGTAATAATTAGTATCGTGGAGAGAGAAAGTTGATCAAGTTGAGCTATTTACAATAAGTTATATTCTAAAGTAACTTATTAATTATTTACATTGATGTAAATAAAGTCGCATAGTAGTGTAGTTCCTCAAGCTGCATGATATGTACATAAAATAGTTTACACTTTTATAAATATCCACATATGATATAGCGTGTGTTTTGTAATAAATAAAAAGAACGATAGTATACAAAGTCAATTTTAAATAAAATATATCCATGTATTAAATATTCTCTCTCGTTCTACAAACTGTGAAATAATGTGATATAGATGTACAATTTCAGTAGATGGGTCGAAATGTACCAAATCACATGATGGCGGCTATTAACGGCAGACCATAATATTACCTCGTCAGAGGTCAAATGATGTCTGCTGGCTCCATTAACTTTATATCCATAGCAACCATAAAGGGTAGGAAGTCAATTTATAATTATACCATTACTATTTATGCAAACAAATTCATCATATATATATGTTCAGATTTTGTCAAAATAAATAATTGATTTTATAGGAAGGTTTCTTATTAAGTCATTTGGAAAATAATTGAAAATATTGTAACAAAGTATTTATTTTTGTTGTGAAAATAGAGCAATTCATTTCTAATTCATTAGATAATAAAAAGGCATATATTGGATTTAGTAAAATATTTATTTTGCCAATATTTCGGCTGGCTGAACGCCAACCTTTATCGAGCCATTACATCTTTTATACACAACCTCAGCGCCACATAGTGTTATAATATCACTGTGATATTATAATACTATGTGTGTGTGTGGCGCTGAGTTTGTGTATACAAAGATGTAATGGCTCGATAAAGGTTGGCGTTCAGCCAGCCGAAATATTGGCAAAATAAATATTTTATTAAATCCAATAAATGCCTTTTTATTATCTAAAGTATTTATTATTTTATTAGCAGAGTATTATTTTTTTATGTTTATATTTTGCTATACTCTGTACACTTCCATCTATTGCTTATCTTTTGTTTATCATTCATAGTTTGTTCTTGCCTGAAATAAATTGTTGTCTCATCCCGAAGTTGGTCTTCCCTAATTTTTCACTTGGCAATATTTATAAACAAGTAAAAAGTTTATATTTGAATTATTGATAAAATACATATTAATGTATTTCATAATTATTATAGATGTTAGAAAGGTTTTAGGGTTTTAAATTATTTTATAAATTAATACATACGATTTTAGTAATTGAAAATAGTTTATTTATGCAAAACTATATCTTTGCATTTATTTACAAGTAATAATATATAAGAATAGTGAGGAGTGATAACTATGGAAATATTAATGATGATATACCACAGAATATTTAAAATAATTATTCAGTGACAATATTATATAAAATATTAAGGTCTAAAATTGAATTCATATATTCAACACTCCTTCTTGAATTCATGTTTTAGAGTTTTAATTACTCTATCAAAACATCTGTAGCAGTGAAGATCTGTGTTTTTCAAAAGTTTCCTTTGGCAGAGGCTTGGTTAGGATATCAGCAACTTGGTCTTGGGTTGGGCAAAACTGAACATCAACATTTTCTCTTATCTGATCTTTCAAAAAATGATATCGAACATCTATATATTTTGTCTTTCTGTTCATTTGTCCTGTCTTGAATAAAGTCATTGCACTTTGGTTGTCAATATTTAGTTTAGCAAGTATGGTTTCATTTGTAAGTTCTTCAATTAGTGCTTTTATATGAATGAGTTCTTTCACACATTCAGCTTTTACAAAATCCCAAGTTTCATTTTTCTTCAATGAATCTTTTTCTTCCTGTATTGCTTTTACCCAGTTTTCTTTGTCTACTCCGGTTACAGCTTCATTGTATGTTAACAATCCTATTTCTCCAGAAACAGAATTCAACACTTCATAATCTTTTAGTCTTTCAGGTCTATTGATATTTTCTCTATTCCTTAACATATATTTTGAATTGGTCGAGTTCTGTGGTTTATCATGGGTATCCAATTCCATTTTAGTGTCTTGACTTTCCTCTATTTCAGAATCCAAATCTTCTCTGTATCTTGGCTGAATGACACTGGTCATTTCATTTGTTAGTTTTCCTGTCAACACCACATCTCTTGCAATTATAATCCTTCTTTTCTGCATGTCCCACAATCTGTATCCATTTCCACTTTATCCGATAAGTGAATATTTTTCACTTTTACTATCCAATTTTTTTAGGTTTCCCAATTTTTTGACATACACTTCACTCCCGAATAATTTTACATTAGAAAGATTAGGCTTTCTTCCAAACCACATCTGTGCTGGTGTTGTTTGTACTGTATTTGAAGGGCTTCTGTTGATTAAATAGGCAGCGACTCTTGTGGCCTCTCCCCACATTTCATTATTTAATTTGGAATCCAGCAAAAGTGCTCTGGTTTTTTCAATCAGAGTTCGATTCAACCTTTCTGCTTTTCCATTCAATTGTGGAGTATATGGAACTGTAAAATCAAGTATTATTCCTTTCATTTTGCACCATTCTTTAACTTGCGTATTGGCATATTCACCGTCATTATCACACCTTAATTTTGACACTTTCGCATTTAAAAATCTTTCTACTTCATTTACATATTCTTTAATATATTCTTTTGCTTCATATTTATTGCTGAGCAAATACACATAACAGAAATGTGTATAATCATCCAAAAATGTCATTATATATTTCTTATTATCATGTGTTAAGGGTTCTATTGGGCCGCACAAATCAGTATGAACAATTTCCAAAGGTCGGGTAGCTCTAGATCTTTCATTTCCAAATGACTTCCTAGTTTGCTTTGCCATGATGCAAATTTCGCACACATCATTTTCCTGTTTTTCCAATTTGTTAAGCTCCATACCATCAACCGAACTTTCAAGTTTTCTTAGGTTCTGCATCCCAATGTGTCCCAATTTTCTGTGCCATTCTTGGGTTTTGTTTTCACTTGGTAAGGTAAGGTTCGAGTCATTTTTCTTTGAAAAATGTTGTTCAATATTTACAGCCCAAAGTCCATCTTCAAGTTGATCTCCTTCTAGAACTTTTTTTCCATCTTTCAAAATTGTCACTTTATCACCTTTAAAATTTACTTCTCCTCCGTTGTTAACAATTGAGGTCACTGACAAAAGGTTTTGTGATAATTCAGGCACAAATATTACTTCATTTAGGTTACATTGTCTCCCCTTAAATTGTCCTGAAGTTTTTGCTCTCATACCTTCTTCTTTTTTGGCAACATTGATGTTCACATCACACTTTTTTTGATGATCAAGCAACTTTTCTTCATTAATCATGTGACAGGTGGATCCGCTATCAACAATGAAAGTGACTGATGATCTTTTATCATATTCTTCTCTTTGTTCAGCAATGAAAGCAATGGGAGGTTGCTTTTCTTTGTTCCTGAAATAGCAGTCTTTTTCTTTATGATTAAACTTTTTACATATTCTGCATTGTTCTTTGTTTACTTTAGCAGCAGGTTTACTGTTGTTCTTAAAGAAACAGTCCTTTTCTTCATGGTTAGTTTTTTTACAAAATTTGCAGAATTTTCTTTGGGTGCAATTTTTAAATATATGTCCTGGTTTATTACAAGTAAAACATACCTTTTGTTTTGTTGCATTCATAGCCACTCGGTCTTCTGGTTGGCTCTGTCTATTTCTTCTTATTTCTTCAGTGGTCAATCTTGATATTAGATTTTCAATAGTTTTTTCATCTTTTCCAGTTGACTCCCAAGCAGTACAAAAATAATCATATTCTTCTGGCAAAATTGTTAAAATCTTTGAAATAACAATATTGTCATCAAAGTTCTGTTTTAGATTATTGAGTTTAAAAGCCAAATTTCTTAAATTACTTATGTTGGCTACAAGGTCTACATTTTTATCAAATTTATAAGTGTGAAATTCTTGTAGCAGCTTACATTTTAATTGTTCATCATCTCTTTCAAATATTCTGCATATGGTGTCATACATTGATTTGGCATTTTCACAATGTATTATGTGTGTTAATATCGTTTTATCGATGCTCGAAATAATATATTTTTGGGCTTTAGCATCTTTTATTATCCATGCGTTTTTTTCTTTTTCATCCTTTTGATCTTTAAAACACAATTTGCCATTTATTGTTTCAATTAAATTATTAGCTATAAAAATAATGTTAATTTGAAATTTCCAAATATCAAAATTTTCAGAGTCTTTTAATTTATCTATAATCGAAATATCTTCCATAACAGCAGCCATTTTTATTTTTACGATTTTAGATTTTAAGTTATAACCACGCTTTATGCTGCCACTGTTAGAAAGGTTTTAGGGTTTTATATTATTTTATAAATTAATACATACGATTTTAGTAATTGAAAATAGTTTATTTATGCAAAACTATATCTTTGCATTTATTTACAAGTAATAATATATAAGAATAGTGAGGAGTGATAACTATGGAAATATTAATGATGATATACCACAGAATATTTAAAATAATTATTCAGTGACAATATTATATAAAATATTAAGGTCTAAAATTGAATTCATATATTCAACAATAGAAATACATTCAAGTTAATTATATATATTATTATATATGTGAATAATAAAAATAAAATACCACCTATTTACATATAATGTTTCTAAGAATTACTAGAAGGGAGGGAAGATTATATTAATGAATGATAAAAGGCCTCTCAACTGGTCAAAATCTTTATAATTATTAATGAAATATATATCCATATTATTATTAACTTTATTAACATCATAAAACGCGATATCCCAAACTCAGGGATATTTGCGCCAATACATTTCACTGCATTACAGCAATTCGGCTATAAACAATCCTGTTCAATTCATTATTTTACATAAATTAACTAAAGAAAATTGTCCAAAGAGAAAAACAAACAACAAAGCAAAACACACAGAGCAAGCATCGCAGTTCTTTTTTTTTTTTTCTAAGATTCCTTAGAATATTCTATAAATATATATATATATAATTATATATTTCGAATATATATATGTCGTAAACCCGGGTAAGCCAACAAGTGAGTTGGAAGCAGTCGGGGTTGAGTGGCAAGGCGTGCAGAGTGAGAAGTCCGCACGGGACAGTAAGGACAAAGTTTGGGATCAAAAGACGCTCTTCTAGTACGTCTCACGTGGCACCAGGACCAGGGGAAAGTTGAGGATTAACTAAGGAAAACTCGGCGTCCTGCATGAAGCCGCGAGGGCAGAGAGGAGCCAAGACGGCGGCCACGAGGGCTGCCGTGAGATGACAACTGCCTAGAACTCCGCGGGCCTGTCCGAAAATATCCACTGTAACCTAACTAACTGTCAACATCCGGACCAACTTTGTCCCTCTCTGGATCCCCAGGGTGTCCAGTGGCAAGCTGGTGTCACTTTGAGACGACTAGAAAAGACGTCATACTTTATTACTTACATATCACATTGTTTAAATTACGATATACAGTATATTTATATGCTCTCTCATGTGAGCGGTCAGGATTTCCTTTTTTGTTTTTAATATATATATGTATATGTGAAAAAACAACAGAAAACAATGGTTGCCTGTAAAGTCGGTTTTAACGGGCGAAGATTTTACGTGACAACGGTAGAATATTTATTGATATGAATATAATTAAATTGCACAATAGGAACAAGGAATTGAATGAAAATAAGAATTGCACAAATTTTAACTATAGAAATATATTTTGTTTACTAAAACATTGTACATGTAAACTTAAACTTAACTAATTCCTATTTGAGTGATTTTGTTGAGGATAGGACGATGATAGGAGAAATATGAAATGAAAGGAAGTGTTTCTGCTGTAATGTGTCTTGCGAAAGTCAAGTCGATAGTTGTTCCTTTTAACGTAGTTGACTTAGAAACGTTTGATACGCAATCAAGATTATACGTATTTTTCATGAATTTAAGAAACGAGTTGTCAGGCTTTACGTTTTTGTTAAAATCACCACACAGAAGAATCGGTATACTAGAATCAACTTGCACGAACGGTGGCACGTACTGGCTGTTGTGAATGTACGGACCGAGTCCTTGCCATAGTAACATTCCAATATCCTGCATACTAGCTCCTGGATGAATATATACAGCACCGAGTATAAACTTGAAGCTAGTATTAGCGGCGAAGCAAGTAACTTCAGTCATGCACATGTCACCCTTGGTTTTAATGACACGAGTTACGTCTGTAATCGCAACTTGGAACACTTCCGCCGTAGATGTCGATGATAATTTACGATAGATCGCCACTCCACCAGCCGCGTTGGTATTTGAAAATCAAAACACTTATTCAGATCGAAGGTTCAAATTTTTGCTGAATAAATTTGAAATTAAATAAAATTTGTAATTGTAAATGATGAAGTTGAAAATTAAAACATTTACTTAAATTAGATGTTAAAATTCTTGCTCAACACAGTTTAAATAAAGTTTTCTTATATCTGCCACTTTTTCTTAATATTTGTAATTTTAAAGAATCAATTCGAAAATCAAAACATTTATTCAGATCGAAGGTTCAAATTTTTGCTAAATAAATTTGAAACTATTTAAAATTTGTAAAATAATAATTAATTAATTAATTAATTTTAAGCTAATAATTTACTTAACACTATCAACATTTATCAATAGTATGACATACCCTATAAACTCAGTTTCTCAACTTTTGTGTCAATCTAACAATTAATCAATCAATCATAGTTTACGATAATGAAATATCAGTGTACAATTATTTACCTTTATTGTTGTAGTTGTTGTAAATGACGAATCTAAGCACTCCAAATTTTCACTACAGACACAGCTGACGATACTTTAACCACACGTGTGAACTTGTATTAAGACGATTTCTTGTTTTTCCAATGCCAAGAACGTTCGAGAAAGACAAAGACAGAGACAAGCATGCGCCGATTCAATGCGCCTAATTCTCTAGCGCTGCGCGCGCAGCACTCTCGTTCGATGACTCATCGTAACGTTACCGGGCGTTACACTTTTTCATAAGTGACTCCCAGCCGCAACCTAATTTAAGACTTTGTCACGTCAAAAAAATAAAAGATAAGTGGGTCAGGTGTTGATATTAAAAATAAAGAAGGCATCTCCTGACCACGAGCACATGTGCTTTTTAGATGGCAGAGCGCCTTCTTTATTTTTAATATGTATATGTTAAAAATTGAGCAATCCATTTTAAGAACATTAAGATAATAGCATATTTTGGATCAATATAATTTATTAAAAGATATTTCCGATATTTCGATGAGGCTGTTCGCCTATCTTCCTCTAGGAATTCAAACTCATTCTAAGCCCATCATCCGCGTGATGCATGAAAAGTATTGTTCATATAAGTTGATGTTTTTGAATGAATCAATTTAATAATCAGAAATAAAATGCTATATCCTTATATCTATAAAAATGAAATCCAAAATCGATGTTTGTTATCGCGTAGCGCAAAATCTACTGAATCAAGCATTATGAAATTTCGCATGTAGGTAGCTGAAGATTTCGTTTAACATATAGGCTATTCAAAAAACTAAAAAGTTAATGTGCTTTTTTAAAATAAAAAACCAACAAGCGATAGTTCCAGCCTTTTACCGCTTGAGCGCAGCACTTGTCGCGACGATAAATGAATTTGATTGGTTAATAATTAACACGTGGTTTGTTCACACGTTGAATGTTAGTTTGTCCACACGATGAATGTTTTTAAAAAGGTAAGATTATCCAATCGCCGTGAAACTTTAGGAAGTTATTTACTATACTGCTGGAAAGATTTCTGGTTTGATTTCGATTTGATATAAATATTCTTTGCAATTTTATTTGCAAATTTTCTACTTTCACTCGCAAGCAGCGCCTCTCGCGGCATCTGGTGAAATTACATTTATAAATTGTAAAAATGCTAAAATGTGTTCCAAGTATAATACATTTAATTAGAAATATAGTAATATAATATTCCAAAGACGTTGTAAAAAAACTTGGCATTTCAATATTTATATATTTAAAGAAAATATTGTGACGTTTTTGTGTTAAATGTTAAAATGTTGTAATGTTAAAATATATTTTTACATTGTTAATTTAATTTGCTGTTGTTTTATAATAACGAAGATGCAAATTTAATTGTTGTTTTTTATCGTTTGTTTATATAAAAAATTACATTATATGTGATGATGATAATAAAATGAATTTTTAAATTAATATACATAATTCATTGAGAAAAAAAAAGAAATAATTAATTATAAAATCCACAAACGTGACAATATCTTATTTAAAAATTAATAAATGTTTTAAAAAAAATTATGTTTCCAAAATATATTCAAACGCATATAACAATATTTATATACGTTTATAATTCTATATATAGGTGGATTGGATGTGTTTTCTAGAATCGTTTTAACAAATGTTCTTTAGGCAAACTTTTACTCGGGTAAAAACCGGGAGAAGCCGGGTACATTCGCTGAATACAGTTATTTCCAAATGTTCGTTTGTGGCAAGATACTATTCCTTCAACTTCAAATTACCGAGTGGACCAATTAATATTGATTTCATTCAACTTATCGAGTATTGTTAAAGGGACCTGGAAAAAATGTCAAATTATCGAGAGTATAGACAAGTGTAGATTCAATATAAGGATTGGATGTTTGCTAAAATCGTTTTAACAAATGTTTGTTAGGCAAACTTTTACTAGGATAAAACCGGCGAAGCCGGAAACATATATATATATGTTTGTCGGCTATGCACGCCCTCAATATGTAACTAATCTCGCTAAAATTTGAACAGGACATAGAGTTAAATCTGGGAGAGTTTTTTGTCGCGCTTTAACTAAGAAAAATTATAATTAACCAGGTACTGAGCAACAATATTTTTCAGTCAGAAATGATGATGACAATATTGCTGTATCATGCTTGATTGACATAAACAAAATTCTTTAGGGGAATATTCACTAAAACAGACCACGGGCGAAGCCAGATAATAATTTTCATTAGACAGGAACAAAATTCTACCAGCGAAACATTCACTCGAGCAGAAGACACACGAAGCCAGGTCATCCCTATATATAAAATATCGTTTCTCGGCCTTTTGGCTAAGATCGTGTAGTTTATCTCTAGATATTTTTTATTTATATATATCTTTTAAAAAATATATTCAGTAGAGAAAGTGGATATGTTTGCTCGAAAAATATATTTTATATATTATATAAATATATAACGTAACGAATATTATTATCATTATTATCATAATGTTCTGTGTGTGTGTGTGTTGTGTGTGTTGTGTGTGTGTGTGTACCAATTAAACAGATTTTATTGACTGCACAGTCAATTAGTACACTCCGGAGAGAAAGCTTAAATATTTACAATTATTTTACAATTATTTCAACAGGAGGTCGGACGGCAAGGCGGCCCTAAGCTCAGATAGGTCCCTGAGAGTAAGGGAGTGTAAGTCCCGAGTGTGCTCGGAAAGCTTGTCCAGGACTTGGATGATAGCTTTCTTGTTCCCCGGCGAAAGTCTCCTGAGGAAGCCCTTCCTATCCTCAGGGTATAGCACCGCTTCCACGAGGTCAGGGTATAAAGAGTCCAGTTGTGGCCAGAGGTTGAGTTCCTTCATCAATTGGATGGTTAAAAGTTGCAATTCATCGCAACGTGTGGCCATGGCCGGCGTCGACTCCCTCTCTTGGGGAGCGGGTGGTGCTGGCTCGGCAGGCCAAGGCGCAGGCAGTGGGGGTTTTGGAGGCACTGCCGCCGGTCCTTTTTTCAATTCGGATTTGACCTGGTGTAAGATTTTGTAAACATTGGTATTGCCTGCGGGCTTCAGGCCAAGTATTTGTTTAATCAGACCGGCAAGAGCATCGGTCTGCGGAGGTGTCAGGAGCCAGCGTTTTCTTTGGGCCTTGGTCCTCGAGGAGAGGAGGTCCAAGACCTCCTCGCGCCCAAGACCAAGAGCGTCCGTCCCAGTAAAGTTGTGTGTGTGTGTGTGTTCCGGAATATTATTATCAATTACCAATAATAAATATATTATCAATAATATACGTTAGGCAAACTTCCACTCGGATAAAACCCGGGCGAAGCCGGGTACACATCCGCTAGTCTATTATATTTAACTAGTTTTGTTTTAACTGTAGATATGATATATGCCTGCAATATAGAATATATAATTTTATTTTACATAATTATATATTATGAAAAAGACATTTTCTTTGATTATGCAACTAAAATTTGCTGATGGCTTGCGCCATTTGTTGGAATAAATATTAAATATTGTTTCTAAAAATTTCATGTTGCATAAAACATATTGTATGAAAATATTTTCGAATATAAATTATGTAGCCCGAGTGTATTTGGAAAAAAAAGAGCTTTGTTTTTGAAAAATAAAATTGAACGATAAAACCTTTCAACAAATTCTTCAAGGACAACTTTATTAGATTTCGATGGATTTTGGGACATACTTTTGGTTTATAGAATTTTTATATGGGTGTCTTGGCCCCTCCTTTAGGTAAAATTTCGATTAAAAATTATTTATTATTTTAATAGCAGTATTACATTACTGGAAATGTACTACATCCATTATTACGCTACATCTGGTAAAGATTCTAGGTATTTTCATTGATTAATTAAATAAAAAATAAGTTATAACATTTGCAATTCGCCGCATAAAGATAAATTCTATTAATCCATGGAGACCTACAATCAGGGTGCTGGAAAATCGGCGTAAAAGAATCAGACCGAGAGAAGACAACTTTTATAACTCCAGATGGACTATATCACTTTAACGTAATGCCATTCGGTTTATGTAATTCTCCGGCTATATGATCGAATAGATAACTACAGTTCATAATGATTAAGCAAAATATTATTTATTTATTATGTCAGCATGATTAGGTGACTCCAATTAACCTAACAAATTATTTACAGCTTGAAAATATTGAACAACCAAGCTATAGAACATATATGATTATCTAATAACTACAGAGTTATATGCTGCTGAGCATTTTCATTGATTTATTGAATATAACATCAAAAGAATTCCAAGGCTATAAAATATCGTTTTATTTTAGGACACATTAGCAGAGTACCTTCTATAGTATCATGGAATCAGGACAGGTCATACTTCGACCTTTTTTCGGATTTTTAAATATATAATTTTTAAATATTTTATTTTCCTAGGATTGTATCAAATATTTTTGGATGTTATTCACTTATTTTGAAATATTGGCGCACAAACTAATATAAATAATATAATAATACTAATATTACATATTTTATCTTAAGTAGAGATTGCTTGCTAACACGTTAGACTGTATTTTGTCTAAATTTTGTAACAAATAAATTTACTGACAATGTGTTTCTTTTCAATAATTACATCAAATATTATATCTACAGACTTTACTGCAATTATATAAGTTATTAAATGAGAGGGCTTGACTTATTAAACCAACTCATTCAATAATTTATATCATTGCAGTAAGTTCTGTAGAGATATTATTTGATGATATTGCCACGTGGAAAATTAAGAAAGACAAACTTCAGGAGGATACAGCAATTTATTAAAGACAAGAATAAACTATAAATGATAAACAAAAGATATGCAATGAGGGACGTTTACAGAGTAGCAAAATATAAGCATAAGAATTGATACTCTGTTAAAATAATAAATACTTGCTACAATATCATTGAAAATAAACACATTGAAAGTAAATTTATTTATAGAGAACAACCTATATTGCGATAATATAAAAGAACAAAAAGGAGATTCCTGTGTAAAACACGTTTATTCAGCTAGCTTTCGAACGATGTCGTTCTTAAACGGGCGTGAAGATAAAGCATAATATATGACAAGATATATAGAAATACATTGTAGAGACAAGTGCAAATTTGCATATCACTTGTCTCTCATTGTAATTCTATATATTGTCATGCATTATTCTTTATCTATTGAACTATCAAATCCTTCATAAAATACCTCTGGGAAAACCCCAGGACTATAATAGAAAAGCTGAGACAATAAAACCTACTGCAGATTGTTTAAACGACTTAAGGAATAAGCAACAACAACAACAACAGGATAGAGTAGACATCATGGAGTATAATAGAAGGACTATAATAGAAAGGCTGAGACAATGGGACCAAATGGAGATTGTTTAAACGACTTAAGGAATAAGCAACAACAACAACAACAGGATAGAGTAGACATCATGGAGTATAATAGAAGGACTATAATAGAAAAGCTGAGACAATGGAACCTAATGGAGATCGTTTAAACAACTTGAGGAATAAGCAACAACAACAACAACAGGATAGAGTAGACATCATGGAGTATAATAGAAGGACTATAATAGAAAAGCTGAGACAATGGAACCTAATAGAGATCGTTTAAACGACTTGAGGAATAAACAACAACAACAGGATAGAATAGACATTATGGAGTATAATAGAAGGACTATAATAGAAAAGCTGAGACAATGGAACCTAATGGAGATCGTTTTAAACGACTTGAGGAATAAACAACAACAACAGGATAGAATAGACATTATGGAGTATAATAGAAGGACTATAATAGAAAAGCTGAGACAATGGAACCTAATGGAGATCGTTTAAACGACTTGAGGAATAAACAACAACAACAGGATAGAATAGACATTATGGAGTATAATAGAAGGACTATAATAGAAAAGCTGAGACAATGGGACCTAATGGAGATTGTTTAAACGACTTGAGGAATAAGCAACAACAACAACATGCTTAATCTTTACGCCCGTTGATGAACGATGCCGTTCGAAAGCTAACGGAATAAATGTATTCTACAAAAGAAAATCTTTTTTGTTATTTCATATTATCTCAATATAATAAATTTATTTGTTACAAATTTTATCGAATGAAGGCAAATGAATTTATAAATCTTCAAATTGAAGATACTTCGGCCAGTAAATCTTTTTATTACCTCGACGTTTCGATAAAATCTTTTGTCCTCGTCAGAAGCAAACAAAAATTAAAACATTTGGCAAAGCGTTAAAAATTATTCTTTTTTTTTTCAAAATTAGAATAACGCTTTGCCAAATGTTTTAATTTTTGTTTACTCCTGACGAGGACGAATGATTTTTGTCGAAACGTCGAGGTAATAAAGAGAATAATTTTTAACTCTTTGCCAAATCTTTTAATTTTTATTTGACGAGGACAAAATATTTTTGTCGAAATATCGAGGTAATAAAAAAGATTTACTGGTCGAAGTATCTTCAATTTGTAGAACTATGAATGCAAGTGAGGCAACCTCTCTCTTTATGATGAATATATAAATTAATTCTGTCTATGGATATTTCTAATACCAGTCTCTGTTTACCGAGGTATTTTCAGACATTCACAGAGGTAAAGAGTTCTTGGAATCAGTCCTTCCATCAGGTTCCAGAGTGATATTTCAGAGATAGAGGAAGGAAGGTCGGGTATGAAGATGGATGACTCCAGCTCATCAATAATGATTTGTGCCAAATAGACTCACGCCATACTTTTATAATCGATAAAACTTTTCCTGACCCATTATTCCCTTTTTTTCTTCTTTTCCTTTTTCTCTTTATTCACTAATATTATCTTCTTTCTAGTGTTATTTGTACGAATAATTCTTCCATATGTTCAAAACTAAAAGCTTGAGGGATGAATTTCTTTTGCGAATAAATTTATTTCGAGCTTTCGGGCAACGCCCTTCTACAGGATAATTAAAAATAAAGTAAATTAAATTATATTACACTGAGATTAAGCGAGGCAAAAGTATAGCAAACTATATAAAATAAATTCTACAAGTAAACTCCGTATAAATTAGTATAAAAGTATAACAAAGCTAAAGTTTTGCGGAGGAGCCTCTTTATTATACATTTGCTAGCTTTCGAACCTTTCGGTTCTTCCACAGGCGTGGCTAGTATGACTACACTAACAGGGTATAAGCGCGCTTGAGCCATTATATACAATATATAAATTTACATGCGGAGTGATATTTCAAACGTAATAAAATAGAAATAGGAACTATGACAATAAAAATAAAACTATGTAAATGAACTTATAGATTTTTAAAATTTAGATGAAATTATGGCAAAAACTTTTAAATGCGATAAAAGTTAAGTAAAATAATGATATTCACTGTATGTAAGCCGTGTGACACTTTAAAATTTCGTAACGTTTAAAACCAGTAAAATTCCAAAACATCTCAACACAGAAAACCAAGCTGGGGTCCACTCCTCCCGACCACACACCCGAGTGTATCATGGTGTAACTATTGAGATATTATATGGTATATTTCCGGTAGATCTATTTTCCTATTTATGCTGTTTGTTTGTGTTGATATGATAGATTCCAGTACCAATCTGTGCTGCTTATTGTTTATGTGCTGATATAGGATTTTAGGTTGATCTAAGTTGAAGTTATGGCCTGTGTTTGAAATATGTTGGTATATAAGTGATTTCGGGTCTCTATTGTTTATGTTTCGTTTGTGTTCGGTGATTCTGATATACGCGGTTCTGCCAGTCTCCCCCACGTAGGAGGCTGGGCAATCCTGGCAAGAAACCGCGTATACTGCTCCGGTGGAGTGGATGGGATTGTTGGGTGAGTCTGCTTTGGTGATAGGATTCCTGAGGAGGGCAGCAAGATTGGGAGGGCTGTTAAAATAAACCTGAATACCATATGGGCGAAGGATTCTGGAAATGGCAACAGAGAAGGAGGAATATGGAAGATAGCAGACTGCTCTATAAGTCGTGGAGGTCCTCCTAGCAGTGGGATCAAACGTGTGTCTATCTATGAATTTTCTTGGGTATCCTGCAGTGGTTAGAAGGGTGGTAATTCTGTTTTTTTCTATGGCTTTGAATATAGGCAATGAGCAATGCGTATGTATTCTTTTGGTTAAAGTCCTGACTGTGTTTACTTTATAGGCTACCGGGCTATTGGAGGAGAAATGGGTGTATAGGGGTGGGATATTCTTTTTGTAATAAACTGCTGTGTGCAATCTGTGTGGAGCCTTTTCAAACAATTCATCTAATGGAATAGTCAACTTGTCCTCGATTCCCTTATCGGAAAAGGAGGAAAGAGTGTTAGCATTGGGGTTGCATTACGTGCCTCCCGACAAGCCCGACATACCCAGGTTAATAGCAGGAGTGGAAGGTGCACTCAAAGACCTCAACCACATGGAAACCCTCAGGATCAGACACGCAGTTACCCAGGTCCTGCGCAGGCCCTATCACACAGTATCATATGCCCGGGATCATCGCTCCCTCATCCAGAGGCTAAGAAAGACTAGTTCGCTGGTAATCACCAAAGCAGACAAGGGAAACCAGACGGTGTTGATGGATAGAGCTGATTACGAAGGAAAAATGATGAACATACTCGCTGACACATCCACATTTACGATCATCTCAACATCTGCGAAAGACGCCTTGGTCAAGGGCTACAAGTCATCACTTAGGAACTTGATGAAGGCGAAGCAGATCACCAAGGCACAATTAACTCAGTTCACCAGTTCCCTCACACGAGATGCGTACATATATGGTGCTCCTAAAATACACAAGCCTGGGGTACCACTCCGACCCATCATCGCATACCACCTCTCCCCGGCTCACACCTTAGCCAAATATCTGGCCCAACTATTATCCCCTATCATGAAGAACAATCCTAACCAGTACAACATCACACACCCACCCAGTTTCGTTCAAGAGATTACGCAAATGCAGCTACCCGCACATCACACTATGGTGTCATTTGATGTTACAGCGCTATACCTCTCCCTTCCACACTCCCTCATTTTAAACAAATTACAGTCATTTCTCAGGTCAGCAGGTATTCAAGATCAAACCATAACCCTGATAACCCAGCTAACGTCCTTATGTCTTTCCATTAGCACCTTCACGTTTAACCACCAACATTATAAGCAGATCAGAGGCACCCCAATGGGCAGTCCTCTTTCATCCATAGTTGCCGAAGTCGTGATGGGGTCCTTGGACCAGTGGATCAATCAGATGCATTCTTCCGACATCCATTATTGGAGGAGGTATGTGGACGACATCTTCTGTGTAATCAAACCGAATGAGCTCCAACCTATTCTTAACACTCTACATTCCTTTCACGCAGACATCAAATTCACATACGAAACAGAAACAAACCTAGTATTGCCATTTCTGGACATCCTTATTATCCGCACTCCACACAGATTGCCCACAGCAGTTTATTACAAAAAGAATATCCCACCCCTATACACCCATTTCTCCTCCAATAGCCCGGTAGCCTATAAAGTAAACACAGTCAGGACTTTAACCAAAAGAATACATACGCATTGCTCATTGCCTATATTCAAAGCCATAGAAAAAAACAGAATTACCACCCTTCTAACCACTGCAGGATACCCAAGAAAATTCATAGATAGACACACGTTTGATCCCACTGCTCCGAGGACCTCCACGACTTATAGAGCAGTCTGCTATCTTCCATATTCCTCCTTCTCTGTTGCCATTTCCAGAATCCTTCGCCCATATGGTATTCAGGTTTATTTTAACAGCCCTCCCAATCTTGCTGCCCTCCTCAGGAATCCTATCACCAAAGCAGACTCACCCAACAATCCCATCCACTCCACCGGAGCAGTATACGCGGTTTCTTGCCAGGATTGCCCAGCCTCCTACGTGGGGGAGACTGGCAGAACCGCGTATATCAGAATCACCGAACACAAACGAAACATAAACAATAGAGACCCGAAATCACTTATATACCAACATATTTCAAACACAGGCCATAACTTCAACTTAGATCAACCTAAAATCCTATATCAGCACATAAACAATAAGCAGCACAGATTGGTACTGGAATCTATCATATCAACACAAACAAACAGCATAAATAGGAAAATAGATCTACCGGAAATATACCATATAATATCTCAATAGTTACACCATGATACACTCGGGTGTGTGGTCGGGAGGAGTGGACCCCAGCTTGGTTTTCTGTGTTGAGATGTTTTGGAATTTTACTGGTTTTAAACGTTACGAAATTTTAAAGTGTCACACGGCTTACATACAGTGAATATCATTATTTTACTTAACTTTTATCGCATTTAAAAGTTTTTGCCATAATTTCATCTAAATTTTAAAAATCTATAAGTTCATTTACATAGTTTTATTTTTATTGTCATAGTTCCTATTTCTATTTTATTACGTTTGAAATATCACTCCGCATGTAAATTTATATATTGTATATAATGGCTCAAGCGCGCTTATACCCTGTTAGTGTAGTCATACTAGCCACGCCTGTGGAAGAACCGAAAGGTTCGAAAGCTAGCAAATGTATAATAAAGAGGCTCCTCCGCAAAACTTTAGCTTTGTTATACTTTTATATAAAATAAATATCAGAAACAAACACACGTGAGACTACTCGTGCGTCAGATACATATGAATAAATCAATAAACTGAAATTTTGATATTTGTGTATATATATAGCGAATTTGAATGTCTAAAATATGAACTGACTTGGAATAAATTTATTTGCAAAAGAAACTCATCTCTCAAGCTTTTAGTTTTGAACATTCTATTAAGGGATTAGCCTATTAATTAAATTCTTTCATATGCTTAAAAGAAATATAAGATCTTAAGATGTTTCCAGAATATCAAAACAGGTTTTTCTATTCTTATTTTAATAATAGGTAAAGAACACAAAATTTGAAGAAATTAGACATGTAAATACACAGAAACCTTTGATCTAAGGAATTTATACAAACTGTCTACAATTAGATATAATATATATATATAGAATTTCTTATATTATAATTTATGGGAAGAGAGAGAGATTGAAACTGATTTATTACAAAGTCCATATAAGATTATATAAGGTTAAATATATAATAAATATAAATATGAATAAATTTGATTATATAATGATAAATTATGAACAAATATATATAAATAGATAAAAATAATTGATAAATATACATATATATATATTAAAAATAAAGAAGGCATCTCCTGACCACGAGCATATATATATATATGTGAAAATATAGTACAAATGTGATATTGTACTGGGATAAGGTGCATAAATTAAGAAAAAGGCATCTCCTTATCGTGCAACTGAAAGTTGCTGATGGCTTGCGCCATCTATCGGAATAAATATCAACTATTATCGTTGATTTTTTTAATTATTCCAGAATTGGCCAAAGACCCATTCTTGAATAAACAAGAAATATAATAAAATGAATATATATATATATACATATATACAAGTCGTCATTGGTGGTGCCCACCGCGGGAAAGACTCCGCCACCGGTGGACTGCGTGAGTTCTCTCCCACAGAGTGGGCAGGTCTAGGTGCTGGCTGGCGTTATGGGAAGAGAGTAATTGAGATTGAAACCACTTTTATTACATCGTTCATATAAGGTTATATCCTGACCAGGATATTTTGACGTGACAACGTCTTAAATTAGGTTGCGGCTGGGAGTCACTTATGAAAAAGTGTAACGCCCGGTAACGTTACGATGAGTCATCGAACGAGAGTGCTGCGCGCGCAGCTGTACACACGTTCACACGTGTGGTTAAAGTATCGTCAGCTGTGTCTGTAGTGAAAATGTGGAGTGCTTAGATTCGTCATTTACAACAACTACAACAATAAAGGTAAATAATTGTACACTGATATTTCATTATCGTAAACTATGATTGATTGATTAATTGTTAGATTGACACAAAAGTTGAGAAACTGAGTTTATAGGTTATTTCATACTATTGATAAATGTTGATAGTGTTAAGTATATTATTAGTTTAAAATTAATTAATTAATTAATTATTATTTTACAAATTTTAAATAGTTTCAAATTTATTTAGCAAAAATTTGAACCTTCGATCTGAATAAATGTTTTGATTTTCGAATTGATTCTTTAAAATTACAAATATTAAGAAAAAGTGGCAGATATAAGAAAACTTTATTTAAACTGTGTTGAGCAAGAATTTTAACATCTAATTTAAGTAAATGTTTTAATTTTCAACTTCATCATTTACAATTACAAATTTTATTTAATTTCAAATTTATTTAGCAAAAATTTGAACCTTCGATCTGAATAAGTGTTTTGATTTTCAAATACCAACGCGGCTGGTGGAGTGGCGATCTATCGTAAATTATCATCGACATCTACGGCGGAAGTGTTCCAAGTTGCGATTACAGACGTAACTCGTGTCATTAAAACCAAGGGTGACATGTGCATGACTGAAGTTACTTGCTTCGCCGCTAATACTAGCTTCAAGTTTATACTCGGTGCTGTATATATTCATCCAGGAGCTAGTATGCAGGATATTGGAATGTTACTATGGCAAGGACTCGGTCCGTACATTCACAACAGCCAGTACGTGCCACCGTTCGTGCAAGTTGATTCTAGTATACCGATCTTTTGTGTGGTGATTTTAACAAAAACGTAAAGCCTGACAACTCGTTTCTTAAATTCATGAAAAATACGTATAATCTTGATTGCGTATCAAACGTTTCTAAGTCAACTACGTTAAAAGGAACAACTATCAACTTGACTTTCGCAAGACACATTACAGCAGAAACACTTCCTTTCATTTCATATTTCTCCTATCATCGTCCTATCCTCAACAAAATCACTCAAATAGGAATTAGTTAAGTTTAAGTTTACATGTACAATGTTTTAGTAAACAAAATATATTTCTATAGTTAAAATTTGTGCAATTCTTATTTTCATTCAATTCCTTGTTCCTATTGTGCAATTTAATTATATTCATATCAATAAATATTCTACCGTTGTCACGTAAAATCTTCGCCCGTAAAACCGACTTTACAGGCAACCATTGTTTTTTGATTTTATTTTTGATTTCAACACCTGATATTTTTATCTTTTATTTTTTCTTTCATTTTTTTTCATAAGGTTATATATATAAGGTTAAATAAAAAATATAAATTAGATTACATAAAAATATAAAACAGATATAATGATATAAAAAAGGAGGGAGAAAACATGCATGTGCAAAAAGAGCACATCTCATTTTAAAAATACATAAAAATAATACATTTCCACATAATCCTGTGCGGAATGCAAATGTGATGTAAGAATAGAGAAACAAAAGCAGATTTAGCAAATTTAGTCAGAGATCCATCTGTGTACCATGGTTTTAGGCTATGGTCCTCATGAGTACAGGGACCACTTTGATTAATTTGTTTTTTGTTTCTTAAGGATTTACATGCGTGCGCACACATAAGCTATATCTTATTAACTATATTTTATAGGATAACAATAAATTACTTATATGTGTATAGGGTTAAAATTATGAATAGGCTTGAATTACATCAAAGCAATAGTCAATTTTTTAAAGATTCTGTGTAAAAAAAGATAACAATTTTAATATTATGATAAAAGCATCTCCTTATCGTGGAACTGAAAGTTGTTGATGGCTTTCGCCATCTATCGGAATATATATCAACTATTCTCGTGGATTTCTAATTATTTCTAGAGAATAGTTGGGAATCAGTTTCAGGGATTAGTTTGGGAAGCCATCAGCAACTTTCATTTGCACGATAAGGAGATGCCTTTTTCATAATTTATGAACCTTATCCCAGCACAATATTCCATTTGTACTATTTTTACATATTTTTAGTATTGTCATTGTAAAATTATTTATATGACTCGTATAACTCGTGGCTAATCCTGGTGCAGTCACATGGATTTTGAGTCACTAGGTTACAAAATATGGGGTCCCATTGTCGAATAATGGATCTAAGACAAGTCTAAGGTAAAATTGTAAATTTATCTTTACATTTTAGTCCACCTTCTTTATAGGAAGCTTCCGATTGTAGCAGAAACCTGTACAGATCTTGAAACCCTTTTAGAAGCTTTGCATTGCTTGACCCAGTTCTGAAAGGTGTTTATTTGAGAGTTAGAGTAGTGAATGACATGGAGTTGGTTGCTATCATTGAGGTAAACCCATGCCTCGTTCAGTGTAATAACATTATTCCATTTTTAACTTGCCAGGTACTTTTCATAAAGAGCCCTGCTGTAGATCTAACGTTCCTCAATATGGTGCGGCTTGAGGTCATCGACAATTGACAATTTAGACAATTTTATTGATTCTTCTAATCAATTGTTACAAAGATGGAAAAGAATATATAATAAAATAGTAAATAAAGGGTAGATAAAATTTAGGGGAATATATATAGTTGTGTATGTGTACAAATTTCTTCAGCAAGGAAGGCTTCCCCACCTTGAGAGAGTTCTCCTCCAGACAAGGTATTCACTCCTCAGTTCCACGCCGAGGAAGTACCTATAGATGTGTGTCTTGGCAGACGTCAGGATGGTGTCATCGTCTAGGCCATGCCCGAAGACCCAGCCCTGCAGGTCAGGGGGAATGATGGTAAATGCCTCCCGGATGAGATGCCTGATGTAGCGGCAGGACCAGTACCGGTGAACCAGCGACAGGTCGCCGGACCCACAGGCGATGCAAGACTGTTGTGCCGATGCTGGATGGGACAAGGCATGCAGGGGATATATTGATGTTAGCCTTATAAAGTATTTTAAACCGATAATACGATTAACAGTACAAAGTGGTATGTTAGTTATTGTTTAATTTTTTCTTTTAGAATGTAGATTCTTTTCAATAAATATTTCCTTTGTCTTTCTTCATCTTAAGGATTTCTCCAGGAATTTATTATCAGAGTTTTTTCCGCTTAATTTCATAGATATCATTTTTTTTGTCATTTATTATTTGACTAGAGAGTCGGTGGAAGGATAGTCTAAACCATTGGTTTTTCGACCGCTACGATCGGGTTCGATTGCCTCATTGGGCACTTTTTTTCCCAATAAAAAAAAAATACTCCAATGCCTCCCGATTCTTGAAAAAGTTCAACCCCACCAGCGAGTGCAATTAACCAAACGGGACTCTGGCACATTTGTAAGTGCAAAGTCGAACTGCTTTTCACATGTGTAGATATGTGGTGCACTTACAGTAAAAACAGTTGCCTACTTCTACCCACCATGACCACGTGGACTAGGGATAAGCAAAGAAAAAATTATTTGACTTAATGTGAACTTAGTAATAACAATATTATTTCTTTCCTAAAGTTAATAATTCGGGTAAACTTATTTATAAATTACAAAATCACTTAATTTTAGGTATTTTGAATATTCGAAAACGTTTTTTTTTTCATGAAGTATGAATCAATTCTTTTTTTTTTTTTCGAATAAATAAAACATCACTCTAACCGCCTGCTTATTTCGTGAGATATAGCGTAGCAAAATTAATGGAAATTTCTGATCAACTGGTTCTGTTCACCAACCACTCAGGAGGTGATTAAAAGTGGCTTCGTGTTTTCCAAACCAGTGAGCTGGACTCCCCGGGTAGTTGGTGTTCTTTGTGATGTGGATGAACTTAAAAAAATAATTAAATATGAGTGATTGAATATTAGATAATAATTGAATATTAATTAATTTATTTTTCTATTGTTTTTTGACCAAGAAAAGGTAAATTCATTCTATCAAGAGATATGTAAATTTTGTTCGTTCAATTTTAATTTTAATTTTAGTTTTGCTTGGCTTGCATGTAAATATTCTTAAGGAAGAGAAATAAACTTTTTTTTCTTTTATAAGTGCAGACATCTTTTGTTTGATATAAATTTCTAGAAAATTATTTAAATAGCAAAATAACAATGGCGACGAGACTTTCGTTCGAACCTTATGTAATGAAAGAAGAACCTTTTGAAAATTATATACAACGATTCAAACAGTACATTTTTGTGAATGAAATTGAAGGTAAGAAGATTGTTCCTTTTTTTATTATGTCTATTGGACCAAATACTTATGGTATTCTGAAAGAATTGATCTCACCTAGAGATGTTTGTGCATTAGAATTCGAAGAAATTGTTAGTGTTTTACTTACTCATTTTACACCTAAGCTAAATATCATTTTTGAAAGATATGAGTTCAGCCAATTGATTCAGGAACATGGCGAAAAAATAGAAGAATATGTCCTTAAATTAAAAAAACAAGCTAATAAATGTAATTTTGGCTTAAATATTGAAGAACACCTAAGGGATAAATTCATTGCAGGAGTTTCTAATCAAGTTATTTTGAAAAGATTACTGCAAGAGCCTGAGCTCACTTTAATATGGCAGTAAATATTGCTA
This sequence comes from Cordylochernes scorpioides, assembly GCA_030710605.1. NCBI lineage: Eukaryota > Metazoa > Arthropoda > Arachnida > Pseudoscorpiones > Chernetidae > Cordylochernes > Cordylochernes scorpioides. Next base: position 92,578,969 of record CP092874.1, on the reverse strand, counting down.
CCACAATAGAATCGGTAGATTGTAATGTGTTGAAAATGAAGTCTTATGCTGAAACTAAAGAAATAAACAAATTACATTCTAAATGCAAGCATTGTGGAAAGATGAATCATCATTCGGACAGATGTTTTTTTAGAAATTCTTTCTGCTATTCTTGTAAACAATTGGGACATATATCGACTGTTTGTCATTCAAAATCTAAGAATGGATATTTTCAACCAAGAAAGAGAGGAGTGTCTAGTGAAGCGTCTGCCCACGGAGAATCATTTTCGGGAAAGAATGGTGAGTCCATCAATAATATAGAATATCTGACTAATAAATTTGAGAGTATTTTGTATGTCTTCGACATAAAATTCTTAGCAGAAATTGACACTGGTGCGGCTTTAACAACTATGTCAAAAGATCTATTTTAAAAATATTTTGAACATGTTAAATTATTTCCGTCTAAATGTTATTTAACCGATTATCAAGGAAAGGGCATTTCCTCTATTGGAGAATGTAAAGTAAAAGTAAGATATAAAAATAAAATAGGCCATTTAAACTTAATAGTAACAAATATTGAAAATAATAAATTTCTCATAGGAAAAGACTGGATAGTATATTTTGATATGGTACAAATTAATGTCCAACAAAATAATAATTTTGATACTAATTTTATTTTTAATAAATATTATAAACTTTTCGAAGATATAGTCTTGCCAATAAAAGATATTTCCGTACACATTAATGTAAAAAATAATTTTGCACCAAAATTTTATAAATTTAGACCTGCTCCCTTTGCTATTAGAAATTTAATTGAAGAAGAACTATTATTTTTATTGACTAATGATATTATTGAAAATATAGTGGATAGCCCAATAGCTTCACCGCTAGTATGCGTCCCTAAGAAAAACGGCAAAATTAGAATTTGTGCAGACTTTAAGAGAACCTTAAATCCATTTATCGAAGATGTTAAATATCCGATACCGAACATCGATAATGTTTTACATTCTTTTTTTGGTAAAAGTATCTTTAGCAAAATTGATCTTTCAAGCGCATATCATCAGATACTTCTAGACGAGGAATCTCAAAAATTGACAGTTATTTCTACCCATAAAGGCCTTTTTAAATATAAAAGGCTGCCCTTCGGTATCAAGTCCGGAGCGACTATTTTCCAAAGAACTATGGACAATATTTTTTCCGGTCTTAAAAATGTAATAATATATTTAGACGATATTCTTATAGCATCGTCTGATGTAAATGAGCATATTTCAGATATTGAGACAGTCATGAATAAATTATCTGATTTTAATTTTTCAATTAATAAAGAAAAATCTTTGTTTTTTGTTGATGAAATCAATTATTTGGGACATAGAATAAATAAAAATGGAATCTATCCCCTTGAGGATAAATTGGACAGTATAAAAAAATGTCCTAAACCGAGTAACATTTCAGAATTGAAATCTTTCTTGGGCATGTTGTCATTCTACAGTAAATTCGTTAAAAATTTATCCATACATGCAAATCCTTTATTCTCTCTATTGAAAAAAAGTTATAATTGGAATTGGAAAAAAGAACATGATCAGGCTTTCGAAAAATGTAAAAATTTGATTAGTACAAAAACTTGTTTGACGCATTATTCGCAAGATTTACCTCTTTATGTTACTTGTGATGCATCAAATTATGGTATTGGAGGATATATTTCCCATATTGTAAACGGCATTGAGAAACCAATTACTTTTGTTTCAAGAACACTAAATGACACAGAAAAGAAATATTCCCAGATAGAAAAAGAAGGGTTATCAATATTCTTTACCTTAAACAGGCTAAAACAATTCCTTTACGGAAGAAAATTTATTATTAATACAGATCACAAACCATTACTAGCCATTTTTGGCGATAAAAATAATTTACCAGCCTTAGTGGCAAATAGATTACATAGATGGTCACTCTCAATATCAAATTTTAATTTTGAAATTAAATATACTAAGGGAACTGAAATACCTCTTGCGGATTTTCTTTCAAGATTTCCAAATCCTGAGAAAGGGGAGAAGGAAGAGGAAATAGGAGAAATATTATTAATAGAAAATTCGATATTAGATTACGTCTTGGTATCGTACAAAACCCAAGAAGATCCAACTCTTAGAAAACTATATAAATTAGTCAAGTACGATAAGTATGATGTTGACTCAGAGGTAGATATAAAACCTTATAATAGAATTAAAAACGAGATAACAATAGTAAAAAATTGCCTATTTTTCGGAAATAGAATGATCATCCCCGATTCCTTAAGAGAATATGTTTTGAAAATCATCCATGAAAATCATATTGGAGTAAATAAAATGAAAACTCTGGCCAGAAGTTCTGTCTATTGGCCGGGAATGGATGAGAAAATTGAGAAACTGTCTAAAAGCTGTAGCACTTGTATGGAAAACACATCAAAGCTGCCAAAACAGGAATTTACCGAGTGGACTCCACCAAACAAAGTTTGGAAGAGAATTCATCTTGACTATTTCTATTTTGCGGGAAAAACCTTTTTGATATTGGTGGATGCGCATTCTAATTGGATAGAATGTCAAATGGTTCCAAATACATCGGCGGGATTCTGCATAGACTTTTTGAGAGAATGTTTAGCGAGATATGGTATCCCGGAGGTGGCGGTAATGGATAATGGGCCCCCGTTTAGAAGTTATGAAATAAAGACATTTTTCGAAAGAAATGGCATACATGCGATGTTTAGCCCCGCTTACCATCCGGAGAGCAACGGACTAGCGGAAGTGTCTGTAAGAGAGATAAAAAAAGCTATGAAAAGAATTATTTCGGAGGAAAGAGAATTACCCCTTGAGTTTGCTTTGATTAAGGCTTTATATGCATATAGATTGAGTCCTTTGACTAGAACGGAAAAATCCCCTGCTGGAATATTTTTAAATCGCGAGATTAGAACGAAGATTTCCATGTTGAGCAAGAAATCAGTAAGAGTGGGGATATTGAAAAATAAAAAACAGAACAATAGCTACAAAATAAATGATAGAGTAAGATACAGATGGATGGAAAGAGGAAAACCGAAATGGATGTTTGGGATTGTAAAGAGAATAGTGGGAAGCAACAGCTGTATGATAGAAACTGATGGAATAGAAAGGAAAGTACACACTAACTATATGAGGAGAAGTAAGGAGAGAAAGGATGTTTCGTCATCAGAAGAAGGAATAAGCTACCCAAGGCCTCAGACGTCAAGTCCCCTGACTCCTGCTACAATAGTAGCAGAATCTACACCTGGACCACCGACTGAATCTACACCTTCCCGGAGATATCCACTACGAGAGAGGAGACCACCGGATAGATATGTACCTTAATGAGTATTGCTATCTTAAAAAAGGGGGAGTTGATGTGGATGAACTTAAAAAAATAATTAAATATGAGTGATTGAATATTAGATAATAATTGAATATTAATTAATTTATTTTTCTATTGTTTTTTGACCAAGAAAAGGTAAATTCATTCTATCAAGAGATATGTAAATTTTGTTCGTTCAATTTTAATTTTAATTTTAGTTTTGCTTGGCTTGCATGTAAATATTCTTAAGGAAGAGAAATAAACTTTTTTTTTTCTTTTATAAGTGCAGACATCTTTTGTTTGATATAAATTTCTAGAAAATTATTTAAATAGCAAAATAACACTTTGTTCCTGGAACCTGGTTTATAAATATCTCTCTCGGTGAGCGTTACCAATGAAGAGTTTGTATGTATACACTTGTATTATATTTTTCACATATTTATATATGTTGTAATATATATTCCAATATATACCTATGTCCCTATGTGTTGTATAGTTGTAATGTAATTGCCAAAGCAACAGAAATAAAATTTCGAGTGAGAGACAGCCGGCGCCAGAGGAGGAAAAAGGTCCGAAAAACAAGTCGGGTTCCCAGGTGTGCCCCTCTCTTGCTCAAACAGATTATTCCGCTTTGAAATCACGATGATTGACAGACCCCTCTCAACAGATCTGTCCTGACAGGTATCGGCTTCATTTGCTCTCTTGCCATCTCTGTGGTGCCATCCAACATGTCTCGTCCTTTTGTGTAATCCCAATCACACCTGAAACCATTCTAAAAATTGTGACCACCACGACTGCAAACCAACATGCCACACTACAGTCATCCAACAAGATACAACAACTACATTACTACATATATATATTCTGAAAGTAGAGAAATCCATAATTAAATCATTAGATAATAAAAGGGCATATATTGAATTGAATAAAAGATTTATATGCCAATATTTCGGCTGGCTAAACGCCAACCTTCATCGAGACATTACATTTTTGTATTAAATCATTAGATAGTAAAAAGGTTAAATCATTAGATAGTAAAAAGGTACAAAAATGTAATGCCTCGATAAAGGTTGGCGTTCAGCCATCCGAAATATTGGCAAATAAATCTTTTATTCAATCCAATATATGCCTTTTTATTATCTAACATAGATATATGTCAAAATAAACGTCAAAGGCGCCCTGTGCTTCTATGGATTAATTTCCTCCCGGCAAATTTTCCATCTATATATATATGTGCGTGTGAAAAATAGTACAAGTGTGAAATTGTATTGGGATATGGTGAATAAATTAAGAGAAAGGCATCTTCTTATGTTGATGATTCTGGTTTTTGGCTAATTCTGGAATAATTAAAAATCAATGAATAGTTATATATAATATTATATGAAAGAGAGATTGAGATTGAAACTGATTTATTACAATGTCTATATAAGATTATATATGGTTAATTACAAAATTGAATAAATAATATTATATAATAAAAATCTGATCTGATCTGCACCATGGACAAGACACCTCAGTTGGCCGGTATTGTGATCAGGGTGAATGGACCGATCTGATCTGTTCCATGGACAAGACACCTCAGTTGGCCGGTATTGTGATCATGGTGCATGGACCGATCTGATCTGCTCCATGAACAAGACACCCCAGTTGGCCGGTATTGTGATCAGGGTGCATGGACCGATCTGATCTGCTCCATGGACAAGACACCTCAGTTGGCCGGTATTGTGATCATGGTGCATGGACCGATCTGATCTGCTCCATGAACAAGACACCCCAGTTGGCCGGTATTGTGATCAGGGTGCATGGACCGATCTGATCTGCTCCATGGACAAGACACCTCAGTTGGCCGGTATTGTGATCAGGGTGAATGGACCGATCTGATCTGCTCCATGGACAAGACACCTCAGTTGGCCGGTATTGTAACCAGGGTGCATGGACCGATCTGATCTGCTCCATGGACAAGGCACCTCAGTTGGCCGGTATTGTGATCAAGGTGCATGGACCGATCTGATCTGCACAATGGACAAGACACCTCAGTTGGCCGGTATTGTGATCAGGATGCATGGACCGATCTGATCTGTTCCATGGACAAGACACCTCAGTTGGCCGGTATTGTGTTCGGGGTGCATGGACCGATCTGATCTGCTCCACGTACAAGACACCTCAGTTGGCCGGTATTGTGATCGGGGTGCATAGACCGATCTGATCTGCTCCATGGACAAGACATCTCAGTTGGCCGGTATTGTGATCAGAGTCCATGGACCGATCTGATCTGCTCCATGGACAAGACACCTCAGTTGGCCGGTATTGCGATCATGGTACATGGACCGATCTGATCTGGTCCATGAACAAGACACCACAATCACCACCTATATATATAAAACAAGTATCATTTATAAATAAACATTTGTTTTTTTCAATACAACAACTCCTAGTCATTACTACCATGACACTATTCCTATTCATCAAATTTCCTATTGGAAAACAATATCATAATTCAAATCTTTTCTAATTTTATATATTATAGAAAAATGAAGACGCAACTATTATCAATCCAAAAATAAAAACGTTAGAAATGACAAAAATATGAAAACTTTCAAACCCTCGGTAGAATAATAGAAAAAAATTGAGAAGTTGGAAACAAAAAAAAAAAAACTTTCTAAATTCGTGGCTTCCAAATTAAAAATGCATCAATCAACTGTTTTCTGTGTTATTAGAAAATATTAATATTTGAATACCAAAAAAAAAAAAGGAAATGTTCTCATGTCAACTGTCAAATTAAATTGTAGAACTCTATTTCTCTCTTAGCAGACGACTTTACTATATTTTCCTTCTAAAAATGTAAATATATCTATATACAGTTAAACCTGTCTATGGCGCCCCCTCTAAATAGCGCCTTCCTCTCTATAGGGCCCGATTTTAAATACGTAGTACGATGCGATTTACATTAAAAAAGACCTGTCTATAGCACTCCTTCTCTATAGCACTCTATTTTGGTGATTCCCAAGAGGGGGCGCTATAGACAGGTTTAACTGTATATATTTTTTGTATATATGAAGCAAACGTATAATATTTAGAGAGTGCGCGCAATATAAATTCTGAATTAATATAAATATATCAATATATAATATATAACATAAGAAATATTTGTGAAAAATGATAATATTATATAGATACACTCATGGACAAAATTATAAAGTTGTACCTTTTAGCGTGTATATCGTTATTAAAATAAATAACTCTGAAAGATATTCGATAAACAGTGACATTTATTGAAAACACCTTAGAAAACCAAGTGTGAACGAATTAGATCTGTTTCCAAAAATAAACAAAAGGCGATATCAAAGTATGAAACCTCCCTAAGTTTTTCCAATGAATGTATTTTGGAGAAGTTAATAGCATGCTCATTGTTCATTAAAAAAAACTTCTAATGAACGATTTTCACCAAATATTTTTATTTAACAGATACAAGTACGCTTTTTATATATTCAGTAGATCATATTTTGACTAAAATAATTTCTATCTGTAATAAAGCAATGGTATTTTTTAAGTATTTCATGTCAACACAGGTTATTCCAATCTGCACAAGATTGTTACCTCGATATATTTTAAGAATTAATTGTTTTTTCTTTAACAGATCCAAGTACGCTTTTTTATATTCAATCGATAGCTTTTGACTCAAATAACACTTATATCTGTAATAGTGCAATACTATTCTAATTATTATTTGATGTCCCACACACAACACAAGCTATTCCAATCTGAACAAAATTGTTACCTCTATTTCACGAATAAATCGTTTTTTTTTTTCTTTAACAGATCAAAGTAGACTTTTTTTTGTATTCAATAGATAGCTTTGACTAAAATAATTTCGATCTGTAATAAAGCAATGCTATTTTACTTAATATTTGATGGACAGCACAGGCTATTCCAATCTACACAAGCTTGTTACATCGAAATATTTTAAGAATTAATTGTTTTTTTTTTAAGATCAAAGTACGCTTTTTTATATATTCAATGGATTATTTATTGATTCAAATAACTTATATCTGCAATAAAAATATAGAGCAATACTATTTTAATTATTATTTGATGAACAACGCAGGTCTATTCCAATCTGCACAAGCTGTGTTTACTCAAGTTCCCGATAGCTAGCAGACAGGGGATATGATGAACGAGACAATTGATAAATGGACCAAATGTAATAACTATGGAAGGAAACCAATAGGAATTTATAATTCCCCGAAGGAATTAAAGCTTTTAAAACCTGTGGGCCAGAATTTTCCAGTAGAAGTAATCCCGTCTAATTATCATAATTAATAATAATTTGGCGTTTGGAATTTTCTCTTCATATTCCCTTTAATTAAGGAAACCCATTGATCTAATTATTGAGTTTACCTTTCACTCTCTCTATTCCATTTTAACCATTAGTCAAATTTTATAATTTATAATAATAACATTTTATATATACTACTAGACGCCGACCCGGGCTTCGCCCCGGGATTGACCCGTGTGCATATCTACCCGAGTGATATATATTTAGATAAGATTTTTTTTTAAATAATTGTTTTTACTCAAGGGAATGTTTGTAGTCTAGTACGTTGATATAATCAATCTATCTGAATATTAGGAAAGGTCAGGTAATTTTTTTGTAGGGTGATGCTCTGAAAAAGAACGCTATACCACTTTATCACTAAACAAATTGGCGAGTCAAAAATAAGCAACCTAAACAATCCATTAGCTTTGCAAGATAAGAACAGAAATAGAGAAATGCATGCAAAATTTTCAACACAAATCAAAATCTTCAATCCTCATTATTATTTTTTTTTTTTTTTGCTTATCCCTAGTACACGTGGTACAGGCCATGATAAGCATGGTGGGTAGTTAGCGACTGCTTTTTACTGTAAGCGCACCACATGTCTACACATGTGAAAGCAGTTCGACTTTGCACTTACAAATGTGCCAGAGCCCCGTTTGTTTACTTGCACTCGCTGGTGGGGTTGGACTTTTGCAAGAATCGGGGGGGGCCATTGGAGCATTTTTTTTTTAACAGAAAAAAGTGTCCAATGCGGGGATCGAACCCGGGACGTAGTGGTCGTATTTTGTTTCTATTACATTACATGGAATAGTTTTTTTTTCTAACAAAATTTACTGACCTCTTTGTTCACTGAAACCGAAACAATTTGATGAAACTATTGATATAATCAATCTATCTGAATATTAGGAAAGGTCAGGTAATTTTTTTGTAGGGTGATGCTCTGAAAAAGAACGCTATACCACTTTATCACTAAACAAATTGGCGAGTCAAAAATAAGCAACCTAAACAATCCATTAGCTTTGCAAGATAAGAACAGAAATAGAGAAATGCATGCAAAATTTTCAACACAAATCAAAATCTTTAATCCTCATTATTTTTTTTTTTTTTGCTTATCCCTAGTACACGTGGTACAGGCCATGATAAGCATGGTGGGTAGTTAGCGACTGCTTTTTACTGTAAGCGCACCACATGTCTACACATGTGAAAGCAGTTCGACTTTGCACTTACAAATGTGCCAGAGCCCCGTTTGGTTACTTGCACTCGCTGGTGGGGTTGGACTTTTGCAAGAATCGGGGGGGCCATTGGAGCATTTTTTTTTAAACAGAAAAAAGTGTCCAATGCGGGGATCGAACCCGGGTCGTAGTGGTCGTATTTTGTTTCTATTACATTACATGGAATAGTTTTTTTTTTCTAATAAAATTTACTGACCTCTTTGTTCACTGAAACCGAAACAATGTGTATGTTAGACCACTCTTTGTTCAACCTTACACATTGTTTAGGTCTCTTATTAGGTGCAAGATATATACTTATGCTAAAATGGTAATTTGGGTAAACATAGGTAAATTCATGTTGGGCAGTATTGTTCAGCAAGCCAACACAGATATAACATTACGGTATGAAGCAAGTTGTGCTAAAACTAATATTTCCAATCAAATTATCAAAAAATAACACATACTATGTAATATAAACACATGTATGTAAAATAAACACAATAAAATAACCAATAATTAAAAACCATAAATTTTTCTAACACAGTATACTTCTTAAGTAAGAATACCTTACCATGAAGGTTGAAAACCCTACACATTGAAACATGTGAAAAATGTAGCATGTGTGGTGTATGATGGGCTTGAAGAGAAAATATTTTAAAAAGATATTTATTGAAACTTTTGTAATACCACACAAAATATGCATATTTACAGTTACAACTTGTCTAGCACCAAAAGATGTCATTTGGAATATAGAGTTATATCTACGGATATGCAGCAAGAAGGACTTCGATAGAGGATGTAGGCCAGAGAGCAAAGAGAAAATAGGTTCTGGAGGGGAATCAATAGCAAGTAGAGAAACTCTACCTTGTTTACAACAGAGGCCAAAGGGTTCATCTCTAAATCTCAAAGCAGAGCAAAACTGGCATACCCGAGACATTTGGCCTATATCGACAGATGAATCAGCTGTATAATCAATATGGGTATTATACTGCAAACCTGAAAACAGCTTATGAGTCCAAAGCTGAATACGCTGAACAGGAACTTGCATAGTTTTTGCAGCTGCGACGCGGGCTTCAGAATACCTAAGACGGCGAAGCGCACGACGCGTCTCACTTTGAAGTGGTGTCTCAATAGCTATAGCATTCCTATATCTCCTGGAAGCAGCCGTATTCCTACCAATTAAAGGTCGGCTGCGGCGAGGCATATTCTGAAAAAAAATATTGAGATTAATAACAAAAGCTTAAAAACCAGCAATTTATAAACAAAGCATAAAAAATACCTGTCTTCTTGAGGTAAAAATCAAAATTCCTAAATTTTTTCTTCAAAATAACCTTCCAGATATGTTAAAAAGATTATAAAAAACTAAAAGCATAATATTAAAGCTAAAAAATTAATGTACAAAACCATTTATCATTAAAAAGCCTCAAAAATAGACCAACCGCAGGACACGGCAATGAAAAAGCATGCTTTTTTGAGGAAAAAAATAGAAATAAGAAAAATAAGAAATAAGAAAAAAGCATGCTTTTTCTTCAAAATAACCTTCCAGATATGTTAAAAAGATTATAAAAAACTAAAAGCATAATATTAAAAAAAAAAAAGTTAAAAAATTAATGTACAAAACCATTTATCATTAAAAAGCCTCAAAAATAGACCAACCGCAGGACACTGCAATGAAAAAGCATGCTTTTTTGAGGAAAAAAATAGAAATAAGAAAATTAACAAATAAGAAAAATGCATGCTTTTTCTTCAAAATAACCTTCCAGATATGTTAAAAAGATTATAAAAAACTCAAAGCATAATATTAAAAAGCAAAAAAATTAATGTACAAAACCAGTTATCATTAAAAAGCCTCAAAAATAGACCAACCGCAGGACACGGCAATGAAAAAGCATGCTTTTTTGAGGAAAAAAATAGAAATAATTTTCTAAAATACAAAATACAACCCCTATATGTTAAAAAAAAACTATAAATAATCTAAATATAAAATACTTAATCAAATAAATTAAAATATCTTAAATAAAATTTTGAAAAAGGACCTCAAAAAGACAAATAAATGAATCTGTTAAAGAAATCCCTCGCTTATTTAAAAATATAAATAACCTATTTTTTAGATACAACCTATATATGTAGAAAATATAATAAATAAACTGTATTTAAAAGATAAAAGCAATAATTAAAAAACTCCATAAGAAAATTTAAAAAAGGACTTCAATAAATAAATACCAAATATTTCGAATTAGAGCAGTTATTTTAAACGGCGAATTAGATCAGTTAAATCTAAAAATGAAAATATATATATAAATAAATAAAACATACAAAATATTTCAAGAGCAGTTATTAAGCTACGCTTGGCATCATAATGTTCGCATGTAAAGCTATTTCAGGCCTTACATATTTCTAACAACCTTTTTGAAATAGGTTTTTGAAACATGGAAATGAAAATATATATATAAATAAATAAAACATACAAAATATTTCAAGAGCAGTTATTAAGCTACGCTTGGCATCATAATGTTCGCATGTAAAGCTATTTCAGGCCTTACATATTTCTAACAACCTTTTTGAAATAGGTTTTTGAAACATGGAAATGAAAATATATATATAAATAAATAAAACATACAAAATATTTCAAGAGCAGTTATTAAGCTACGCTTGGCATCATAATGTTCGCATGTAAAGCTATTTCAGGCCTTACATATTTCTAACAACCTTTTTGAAATAGGTTTTTGAAACATGGAAATTATAATACTTCAAATAAATAGAAATAGAGTGAACACAAATAAAACATACCAAATATTTCGAATTAGAGCAGTTATTTTAAACGGCGAAGTAGCGGAAAGTAGCGGAAAGTAAACACTTTTGAAAGTATAAATACTTTTACTCTGTTGAATTTTTTTGTATTTTATCGATAACAGCAGAGTTATGTATTTTAAAGTTAGGAAAAATATTTTGATGTTAAGCAAAACCTGCTCCATCTCGTTTTACATAAATGTTGAAAATTTGGTTGAAATTGATGCATTGTAACGAAAGTTTATAGTGATGTACTCTTATGAAATTTGCATTTTATTAATATAGATTAACTGTTGGATGTTATTGTCAAATATTATTTTTATTCTATGATTGTAATAATCTGTGACTTAAATTCTGTGATGTCAGGAATAATATATGTTATATTTAAATATTATTATATTTAAAATTATATTTCATAGATTCTAATTTTCTGCTAAATCGACCACCAGAGGTCGCCGAAGTTCCAAAAATGCAATATAACAGCGGTATGGTAGATTTAACTGGCGAAACCGCTGGGAGGGTTCACCACTGATGAGCCAGGCCTCCCTTTAATTTTTCCATTGCAGTAAGGGCACTAGAAATTGTTTTATTTTAAAAAGAATATTACGCGTCTAAAATAGTTTCGTAATTTGATTATCTTTCTAACCTGAAAGGTTCAGGTTCCTAATATATATTATTGTTTCTCTTTTTTATTTTTGATTACTTTTTCTTGTATAATATGTTTATAACTGTTTCTGTTTAAAAAAATGTAACTTGACGCAATTATCCCTAGCCGGGATATCGCGTTTTGTGTGTTGAAATAAATAAATAAATATATTATTATAATTTTTTAAATATAATTTTAAAATACGAAACTATTATAAACGCATATGATTCTTTTAAAAATAAAACAATTTCTACTGCCCTTACTGCAATGGAAAAATTAATGGGAGGACCTGGCTCATCAGTAGTGAACCCTCCTAGAGATTTCGCCAGTTTAATCTACCATACCGCTGTTATTTTGCATTTTTAGAACTGCCTTTTATAGTAATACTGATGCTAGACTCTTGGAATGAGTATTCTAGATTAACTATGGAAAAAAGCTTTGAGGGGACAGCAGAATTACATATAATTATAAATATATAATTTTTATTTTAATTCATTTTTTCAATTTAAATACGGCGAACACAAAGTAATACATAATACAATATATATATGTTATATAAAAATATTATTTCATTAAAAAATATATTTCATAGATTCAAATATTCTGTCTAAATCGACCTCCAGAGGTCACGCTTTGCATTTAAAAACTCGTTGTTGTTGTTGTTCCCCGATGGCCGGCTCAAATCTTTGTACATTATGTAAATAATATTTTGTTTTTCCTTGTTCTACTCGCCTTAAGCCAGGCAATACTTTTTATCAAATTATGTTTTTCATATATATTCCTCAGCTCAAAGAAAGAAATCTCATCAAAACTATTTTATTATTCCCACGACTGCAGAACAATAGCATAATGATACTCATGGATACCAAAATCAAGCAACAAATAATAATAATTCAATATATCAACCTAATTCCAAAATACAACAAAAATCTTTTTTATATAATATACAGTAGACTCTCCTATAACGCGAGTTTTTACAACGCGATTTCGTACAACGCGATAAAAAAATTGCGACAAATATATTTATACTCGTACAACGCGAATTTTCGTATAACGCGTTATAAAATAAAATGCGGAAATTTCCTTATTGACAACTGTACAATACATTTGCATATAAAATAATATAACATTTAGCTTTTTTTTAGTATATAATTATTTTTCCTATATACATCATTTTATAAAATACATTTTTACATGATATTTGTCACTAACAATTTACCCTAACAACATTCGCGTTATACAAGTTTTATTTCGTACAACGCGAATTCCTATAACGCGATTTCATACAACACGGAACACATTAATCGCGTTATAGGAGAGTTTACTGTATATATATTAAAAACACATTATACATTACTTTTATAAAATAAATAAAGCTTCCAGGGTTAAGTTTCTTGTTCAACTATTTATTTTCAAGTTTTCAGACTTGTCAGTCCTTCAACAGGATTATAGCGTTAATAAATTGGTGATAAATACTATTTTTATATATACATTATTATGGCGCAAGCCATCAGCAACTTTCAGTTGCACGATAAGGAGATGCCTTTTTCTTAATTTATGAACCTTATCCCAGTACAATATTACATTTGTACTTTTTTTTCACATTGGGTCGCGATCTCACGCAATTCTGATCATAACTACCCGTTTCATGATTTTTCAGGATGCCTGAATGACCAGTTTTCTGGTCGTTGAGGTACAGCTTGTACCACTCTGATGAGGGCCAACAGCCCGAAACACGTCCGTGGTTAGCTTTTCTTGATTAATCAAGAATGGGTATTTGGCTAATTCTGGAATAATTAAAAATCAACGAGAATAGTTGATATTTATTCCGATAGATGGCGCAAGCCATCAGCAACTTTCAGTTGCACGATGAGGAGATGCCTTTTTCTTAAATTATTTGTCACATATTTTAAATATTTATGATATTGGAAGGGAGAGAGAAAATATATTACATTATTTGTGTTAAAAACAAAATTTTGAAAATATACGTGCAAGGTGGATGATACGTGCTGGTTGAATGATATCTCGAGATTTCAAATTAAATTTTATAAATCCGTGAACTATTATACATAACGGCGAATAATATTGGAATTTCAATTTTTTCAAGTGTTTACGAACTTTTGGGACAACCTTGTATATTTATTGTATCTATAACGACAGAATTAGGATAATTCTGGTTTTTGTTTTATGCAATTTATGAGGTTTTCTTTAAGTTCTGCCCATTCAGTTACTCCACTTATTTTAAATAGCGTTATTTTGATATTTACAAGTAGATCAAATGTGAGATTCAAATTCAATTATTCAATTGATTTTTATATTTATTTCATAGTTTCATGTCTTCTTTGTTTGAAGGAGACAAAAGCAATTTTGTGTTCAAACTTAGTTATCTCGTGTATCCTCATTAAAGATCACTGTGTTTCAAATATCTTTCAGAGTTATTGTCTGAATCCCGATAAACATGCTGAAAGGTACAACTTCCTTAAGTTTTATCTATGAGTGTTCTTTCAGAGTTATTGTCTAAATCCCGATATACATGCTAAAAGGTACAACTTCCTTAAGTTTTGTCTATGAGTGTATCTTTCAGAGTTATTGTCTGAATCCTGATATACATGCTAAAAGGTACAATTTCTTCAAGTTTTGTCTATGAGTGTATCTTTCAGAGTTATTATCTGAATCCCGATATACATTCTAAAAGGTACAACTTCCTTAAGTTTTGTCCATGGGTGTATCTTTCAGGGTTATTGCCTGAATCCCGATATACATTCTAAAAGGTACAACTTCATTAAGGTTTGTTCATGAGTCTATTTTTCATATTGATTTCATTTTTATGTACACATTTTTCTACATATATTGAAAAAGAGCTTCGACCAAGCTTTCAAAATTAACAGTAAAATAATGCATCAGTGTCTATATAATTTATTTTCTATTTATTATTAAATTATTATATAAACATTTAATTATAATGATTCATGAGATAATCTATTTGTATTATCGGTTAAATTTAAAATGACAAATATCTCTCAACTATACTATACTATCTACTTATGTTGTTGCTTATTCGTTTAATATATATGCTTATTCAATGCTCTTTTTCTTAATTGTTTATTTTATTTTTGACAATTCTGTTACCTACTCTACTACAATTATTGTAAATAGTTTCACGCGCAATTATCTAGATCGGATATATAATGTCTTGTTTTCAACTGGTAATAAATAAATCCAGGGTAGCATAGTGGACATGGCATCTGCCCGGTAAACGGAACACGGTGGGTTCGTTTCCCATCCCTGGACACTTTTATTTTTCCGTTTATCATTACTCTTCACAATTCATCCTTTTATACCTCATCCCTAAGGTTAGAAATAATCGTTATTTCTCCTTAAAATAAATTTTTCATTTTTCGTTTAAAAGAAACACATGCGGGATAATTTTCAAATGTCGTTTTACAATTACAAGCCGCATTATATTATATTGTATTATAAATAAAACTAAACTATATATTCTCAAAATCCTTGTTTGTTTTCCCAATAGGATCAAATATCCATCTCCCAAACCGTGTGATAGTCCAGTAACATCTCTAATTCTGGGCAGGTGAGGAATTCCAATAATTTTGCCGCAGAAGCACATCCTAGAAACTAAATTGATTTCTGAGAATTTTAAAGCGCTTATATTAATTAGGAAAAAAATCGATTTAAACCTAATGTAAAATTAATTGAAGACAAAGTTTTAACAACTCGATTTTATCTTCTATTGTTTCTCCTTTCATTAAAACCTTAATTGGCTGTGCACAGGATCGTTAAAAAAACGCTGACAGATAAGATTGTTTTAGCACCTTTGTTTAGTGTACAAACAAGGTTTTGCCATCAACTCTAACTTTGAAGTTCATTACGGCTTGTTTTATCTTACGTCGAAATTATCAATAGGTTAATCAACAGAATTTAGTTCAATTAGTACCTATTTAAAAAGACAGATGGCGTTGATAAATCAATCTAAAGAGACAAAGGTCGCCTCTTCCGTCAAAATAGACGTCAAAACTAGACACCATCTATTGACCGTCGCCGCAAACTAGCGGTCTCGGGTCGGTGACAAAGCCACAACACCAGCTTTGGCAAACTGAAAAGCGTCCACCTAGACACCATGGTTTCGGGCTAATGGCCCTCGTCAGTCTAGGGCGGACTTTATTCAATGAGATCCACACGGGATTCAGTTTTCCAAAGTTGGTGTTGTGACTTTGTCACCGACCTGAGGCCGCTAGTTTGCGGCGACGGTCAATATATGGCGTCTAGTTTTGATGTCTATTTTGACGGGAGAGGCGACCTTTGTTTCTTTAGATCAATATCACCCCGGCAAAATTTCCATCTATATTGAAAAATCAAGTTATTAATATCAAACGTAAACATTCTTAAAATGCGAAGGCGAAAATTTCGTACTAATTCATAATAAATCCATCGAACCAATATTTGTCTACAATCACAGATGGAAAAGGGTTCCTATAAACAGCATCCAGCTTTGGTTATACTCATATCCATGGTTTCATATTCAAAATCAAAAAGCTAATTACTCATTTTTTATTTATCATCAAAACAGACGCGGTATCCCAACAAGGGATGCTTGCGTCAAGAAACAACACTAAATTCAGATACTATATTACATAAACAAAATCTAATTGATGTAAATAATTATATGTAAATAATCTTTGTCAGGACTAGAATGACGAATCCTGTATGGGACTTTGATTCCAGTAAAAGGCTTGTTGTTGCTGTTGTATATAGTCACAGTGTAGAAAATACTATACTATACCTACTACATATATCTCTGTATTCTTAGTTCTCTTCTCTTCAATTACTCTGTAAACTGGTGAATCCTCTATAGGACGAGAGGTCCTCAATAAAGGCTTTTGTTGTTTGTTGTATATTAAACAAACAATTGAATAATTACAAGGTTTGAGTAGAGTTTAAAGAAGAAAAGAAAGGAAAGGATTGACTATTCATAATAAAATTGTGAAAAAGGTTTAAAATTACAAAATATTTTCTCACAATGAGTTTCTTTTTATTACAAAACGCTAGCTTTCAAGTGATAATCGCTCTTCAATGGGCAAAACATCGACTATATCTTACAAGAAATATTTACAAAAACATACAGCGTGGATATTTACAACACTGTTTTATTAAGCCCGTTGAAGAGCGATTATCATTTGAAAGCTAGCGTTTTGTAATATAAAGAAATTCATTGTGAGAATTTTTTTTTGTAATTTTAAAAATAGCTAATCACTGATGCTATGCTATGTATATCCATCTGAGACAAAACATCGTGAGATGTACTACTGAAATGATTCCAAAATCGAATAAACCCATGAATTAGTTGAATAAAATCCCTTTTTTTTTCAATAACAAAATGTAAATATCAGGTTTTGTGTGGAATACGTTTATTTTGAAAGATTTCAATCATGAATCCCTCTCTATCTTTCGGGAACGAAAACCTTTTTATAGGAGAGAACATTTGTACTTGGAATACCAATAGGATTTGAGTTAAAAAACAAATTTGTTTTATTTTAACTCTTGTTCTATTGCCTGATTTAATGTCAAATGTTTTCTCGTGTAAAAAGGCGTTCATAGCCGAAAGCTAGAGAGATTCATGAATTAAAATTTTTAAAAGAAAAACTTAACCTCAGAAACCTAAATTTTACAATTTGATATTGAGAAACAAGTAATTATTTTATTGAACTAATTCATTATTTTATTTTGATTTTGGCAGCCATTTCAGTAATACAGCTCATGATTTCTGTGAAAAATAGACACTTCAGCCAGTTAGAGTTTTACTAGCCGAATGACCCGGGCAACGCCCGGGTTTTACCCGATTAAATGCTTTTATTCAAATACTATTCGTTACAATTATAAATTGGCGCCGTGGATGTCATTCTTGTATCTACTTATATATTTGCCTTATTCTGTCTGTTTGTCTGTTTGAAGCTCACGGATGGGATTTTTCATAACCATCGGTGGTTCAGTGGTAGAATGCTCGCCTGCCACGCGGGCGGCCCGGGTTCGATTCCCGGCCGATGCATTTTTTTTTTTTTTTTTTTTTACAATTTTAAAAACTCATTTATATATTACTAGACGAATGGCCCGGGCAACGCCCGGGTTTTACCCGAGTGCGCATATATTTTAAAAACGTTTTAATTCAAATACTATTCGTTACAATTATAAATTGGCGCCATGGATGTCACTCTTGTGAAACGTCCCGTTCCAAACTGTGTGTTTTTAAAATGTTTTAATTAAAATACTATTCGTTACAATTATAAATTGGCGCCGTGGATGTCTCTCTTGTGAAACGTCCCGCCCCAAACTGTGTGTGTCTTGAAAATATAAAAATAAAAATGTGAATTTTCATAAAGATTTCATCATGTCGATTTTTTTTTTTTGCATTTCACCTACTAAATCGATAGAGATAATTACATTTGCAACATGAACTTAGGTATATTGACTAAATAGAAAACTGCATAGTAATAAAGATCATTTTTTAAAGGCACCATATCGTTTTTTTTTTCAATAAAATCGAAACAAAAATTAACGATAAATAACGATAATTGCTTTAAAAAGAAATTGCCTTAAAAAAAAGAAACATTCGCGGTGATTTTGTCTTGCATTCGTTTATACAATTATTATATACGAATGACCCGGGCGCACGCGCAACGCCCGGGTTTTACCCGATTAAATGCTTTTATTCAAATACTATTCGTTACAATTATAAATTGGCGCCGTGGATGTCATTCTTGTATAATATATAAATGAGTTTTAAAAATTGTAAAAAAAAAAAAAAAAATGGCAGGCGAGCATTCTACCACTGGACCAAAAGCAAACGGTGACAGAATTAAGAACGCATGACGATGATAACTGTATATTTTCCGTGACAGAGGCCACGACAGACGGTCGTGACTATATATATTAATTTTTTATTTTCTCAACGTTTCAACAAAATTCTTTTGTCTTCGTCAGGAGAAATAAAAAAAATAAAGCATTTGGCAAGTGTCTATATTCATAGAAATATGAATGCTGGCCAGACAACCTCGATCTTCAGGACATTTCATGATGTTTAGTCTGAGATGGATATACCCTTGTAGCTAATATAGCATCAGTGATTCGCTTTTTGATTTTGGATATGAAAGTATGTAAATGAGTAAAACCAAAGCTGGATGGTGTTTATAGGAACCTTTCTCTATCCGTGACCGTTAATAGATATTGGTTTGATGGATTTAAAAGACATCGAAAGTTAGCATTTGATAATGATCTCATAGAAGTTATGACTACCTATTAGATAATAGAAAAAAACGTCCACGACATGATCTCAATTCTCAATTTAAAATTGCTTTATATAAAAAATGAAAGGATTTAAAAGCACGAATGTTTCTTTTATACATAATACACACTTCTACTGTCCTTACTGCGATGAAAAATATATTGGGAGGCCTTGGCTCATCAGTGGTGAACCCTCCCAGCGGTTTCGCCAATTTAATTCACCAGACCGTTTCTCAGAGCTCTAATACTGTATTGGACGATTCTGCTTATATATGCTACACTGAAGGGTGGAATCTCAGAATTGGTTTTCAAGAAAATTATGGACATAAGCTAATAGGACAGCTTGCTCTATTTATTTTCTAAAATCTATGGTATTATTTAACTATCGATTCTTTTGATAATATCAAATATATCGAAGAAATATTTACATATCTCGAGTCGATCTATTATCAGTATAGTTGCTTTATAAAATTTGAATATAGATTCAGTTTTTCTTATTCCATAACCAGATAATAGATACATTTTACTAATTAAAACGTTTCTTTCTATTTACTAGCGTTAAAACTTATTTAAATGGATTAATGAATAAGAGAAAAGGTTATAAACAAGACAACTAACATCGTTCCCATTTTAGTATATGTACGGTCGAACAAGCGTGTATCATGGCTGTAATGAAGCATATTTTTGAAACCTAAGAATGATTTTCTAATGATTATCAGAAAGGCAATTTTATTTATATAATTTTCGAAAGAATCCATATAAAAATTAAAGAATTTACGTATTAATACTTCTTATAAAAAGAGAATAACTCCGCCTTTGCCGGTCCCAAGCCCGGATGAAAAAGAAGGAGGGGCAGCAGTAACAAGCTCACTAAAAAACCTGGGCTCAGCTGCCCCGGCTGATAGTACCCTGTAAGGTCTCCTAATCCAGGGATACAGGATGAGCAGCGTTTGTACTCCATGTTAGGAGCAGCTGCACATGGCGACTGTTACTCATGTCAGAGGCGGCCATTTCTTTTGGAGCTAAGTCGGCCTGCCGCTGAGTAGTGCTCCCAGTCTTAATAACAAAGGCAGACGAATTCTACTTCACCCAGTCATGATGGTTGTCAAACAGACACCATCAAGGATCACAACTTGATACCCTAATATGATTGAGTGGAGATAAGGAAGAAGAAGAAGATAAAGAGAGAATTCTATAAAACTCAGAAAACTCATAACTTTACAAAAGTGAGCCATCGATTGTTCCCTGATCTAAATCATTTAACTCTCTTACATCAATCACTTTGTCTATATAAATTTTATGAACTCTGTAGATTAATACATGTAAATTTGTAAATATTTAATTCTAAGTTCTAATTTGTTTGTTGTTTGTTTCTTCTGTATTAGGCGGCGCAAATATTTCAATATCGCGCCTGTTTGATTAATAGTTTAATGAAAAAAGTTTTCTGAAGCGCTTGAATTTCTATTATAGGTATTCAATCATTTTTCCTAATTAAATTTGATCTAAACATTTTAATTTCTAATTAGTCTCTTTATAAAGACTTTGGTTCATGAATTTTACCTTATACAATTGACAATTAAAATAGTTTTATTGACATCTTGTCAATACATGCAAAGTGCACAGTCTGCACTATTAAAAAAGATAATCTATATATATAAAAATGGATGTTTGTTGGTCCGTTGGTCCGTCCGTCCGTCCGTTGGTCCGTCCGTCCGTTCGTCAGTGATAATCTTCTACATCGCTCAACCAATCGTGATGAAACTTTGGGAAGATGTTTAGTATACTACCGGGATGGTTTCTGGCTAATTACTCTTTAGAAATAACCTTTCGTTGCATTTTTATTTACGATAAAACGTAGATTCACTCGCAATCAGCGCCCCCCTCGCGGCAGACGTATGGCCTGAAATAGCCTCGCATGAGCTTATTTGTAACGTCAAGCTTAGCCTATAGGTTAGGTGCACAGCTTCGTACCCCCGCAACCTAGGTTCGAGGCTCAGCGTGGGTGTTTTTTTTTATTTCATTTCTTTTATATTATTGTAGCAAATTATTAAAAATATTATTTTATTTAAAATGTAGGCTTTTTAAAATAAAAATTAACATAAACAATTTTTTACTAATATTTGTAACAAACCTAGGTTCGAGGCTCAGCGTGGGTGTCTTTTTTTATTTTCGTTTCTTTTATATTATTGTAGCAAGGTCTGTTTTTACAGCATTATTATATTTTGATTGGTTTATTTTAAATATGTTTGTTATGAAGGCTCTATGTAATACTATTTAGAGCACATTTTACATTTTAAACACCTAAGCCCCCCTCTTTTTAATATTGTAGCAAAGTATTAAAAGTATTCTTTTATTTTAGATGTTTGCCATGAAACTTTGCGAAGTTGTTTAGTATACTATCAGGACGATTTCTGGCGAATTATTTTAGAATAATGTTTATAACAATAATTATAGCGAAATTAAGACATAGTGATTATATTCTGTGTTTGTGCATATATAAATATTTTACAGAAAATGTGCGAACGTTCTATTAGAATATCTCGAAAACAAAAAACAATACATATATACGAGTTCACTGACATTTATTAATGCAGTGATTATAATCAATGATTACAATGAAGGGCTATATTATCTATATATATAAAAACACTTTCAAATTTTAACGTAACGTTCCATTCTCAATCCCGTTGGGCTTTAGATCGGCTAAAACATTTTTATCTTTATAGGTGAATATTAACTTTACTGTACTGAATAGTTTAGTATAATGTTAATTTTAACATATTACAATTTAGCCACAGCTACGCGTGGCCGGGTTCGCTAGTTATATATATGTATGATACTCTATGTACAAAGAACATGGCGCCTCTGCCACAGCTGTAGAATTTGGTGGAGAATCGCCAGCAGGTCTAGTGATCTACAAAGAATACGTATATCGCGTACTTCGTCGCTGAGGAGATGGTGATGGCGTGGTCCTCGAGACATAGCTCTTGAGCAGACAAGTTTAGAAAAGTTTACAAGAGAATTAAAAGGGAGATTTAACTAAGCATACCAGAGTTTCTTGACACCTAACGCTGTGTAAGATATTGGAAAAAAATTTCAGTTTTCACTTTACGTTACAAGAATTCCTGGCAATTTCCAGACGAGGAAAATTAGCAGGTGTCGGGGGAATGATCATCTGATATTCCCAATTAACTGACAACCAGACGATGACTTTCGCAATTACCTAAAATTACCAATTAGATTTTCCAACTCGAAATTGTTAATTTCCTTTAACTCTTTATTTGATTGGTTCTCTAACACTTGGTGATGAAGCTAATAATTAATTGATATTTCACTTTCTCTTGAATAATTATTTAAATACGATATATCTAATCTTCTGTAATAATTATAAATCAACGAATAGTTAATATTTATTCCGATAGATAGTGCAAGCCATCAGCAACTTTCAGTTGTATGATTAGAAGATGCCTTTTTATTAATTTATTATCTTTATCCCAGTACAATGTCACATTTGTACTATTTTTTCATATGTAATAGTGTCACTCAAAACTTAGGAAAGAAAAACTTAAAGATACCATGACAATTTATAGAAACATTATAGCCATAGATTTTGCCATTTTGCCAGCTAAACACCTCTTTGGCAGATTGTGAAGATTCTGTTAGATCCCTTGTGGATCTCTTGGAATAAAGTCCGTCCTACGATAGTGATGAAACGTCAATAATTAAATAGATTATTGTTTGATGTAATTATATATTTTCCAAATCAAATCCCAACCAAAATATGATATTTAAAACTATCATTAGAATTAATAAACATTTCGGAAAGTAAATCATTTTTATTCTCTTGACGCTTCGACAAAAATATTTTATCCTCTTGAAAAAAACCAAAGATTTTTTATCAAAACGTCAAGAGAATAAAAAACATTTACTAGCCAAAGTGTCTTTCAATTCTGAGAACTAATAATGCCAGCCAGGTAACCTCTACTTAACACTATATAGACACATACAGCTTTATTAAGACCACCAATCTTATACATATTCAATACAGGAAGGAAGTATAGAGATGGAGCTCCTATACTCCAGGCAGCACAGAACCCAACATCCTTCAGGTCCGACGCATGTCCAGTGGCTACAATATACAAATTATATACACACATACAGCTTTATTAAGACCACTGGTCTTATACGGATTCACCACAGGAAGAAAGCATAGATGGAGCTTCTATACTCCAGGCAACACAGAACCCAACAGCCTCCAGGTCCGACGCATGTCCAGTGGCCACAATATACAAATTATATACACACAGCTTTATTAATACCACAGGTCTTATACAGATTCAACCACAGGAAGGAAGCATAGATGGAGCTCCTATACTCAAGACAGCGCAGAACCCAACAGCCTCCAGGTCCGACGCATGTCCAGTGGCTATAAAATCCTTCGTGCATAAGTTAGCGTATCACTGAAAAGGCGAGTATGGAATCATCCACGTTTTAGCATCTGTACCTAATACTATATGAAAAAAAAAGACAATTTCAAATTGAAAATAATTTATTATTATTATAATTCGTAAACCATAATGATTATAAACTATAATGAGATAGAATAAAAAGTGAAGAAATGAAGAAAAACAGGACCTCTCTCATCTAAACAACAAAAATATTTAAAACATATTTTTCTTCCCTATAGAATGCGCCTTTAAATAAATGCAGTAAAATCTCAGAACATTCTGGTTGCCATAGCAACCTCTCTCTATTCCTCTCCAGTTTTTATGAAACAATATTTTAGATGCGTGTGGGCGGACTCTTGAGAAAACTGAAAAATCTTAATTTTTTTTTTTGATGGTGTAACTTTTAATTTATTTATGAATAGATTTAATATATATCGTGACTTTAATCAAATATACATTGATATAAAGGTAAAGACTCTTCTAGTAAGGTATATCAATTAAGAAGGTTCAGAAGATTAGTTTCTTTAATTGTAAAAACGCTACAAGCTTTCGGGCAAAAGCTCTTCGACAGGCAAAATATAACTGTACAGTTATATTTTGCCCGAAAGCTTGTAGCATTTTTACAATTAAAGAAACTCATCTTCTGAACCTTCTTAATTGATATACATTGATATATTATAAATGAAATATAAAACTTGTTTAATCCAGTATTAAAAGCATAATTAATAATGAACTGGAGTTAACTTCAATTAATAACTAACAATTTTTATTTTAACCATCTTAATTAAAATGTGAAATGATATTTATGTATTTAATTTAAAGCGTTTTATCTCCCTAGGGAGACTTATGCTGTTATACATGTATGTCTTTACATTTGTCTATACATATTTTAAATAATTTTACTACGTGGCAGGCGGGAGAAGCATCACAAGTAAGGGACTGCCCTGTAAAGCGAAGTACGGTGTCGTGAGTCCCGAGCCGCTACGGTAACCGTGAACAGGGAACTCTGAAATGTGGCTGACTAACGGGGCAATGGTATCTCTCTTCCATATGGTGGGCGGGAGAAGCATCACAAGTAAGGGACTACCCTGTAGGGTGAAGTACGGTGTTGTTAGCCCCGAGCCGCTACGGTAACCGTGAACAGGGAACTCTGAAATGTGGCTGACTAACGGGGCAATGGTATCTCTCTTCCATATGGTGGGCGGGAGAAGCATCACAAGTAAGGGACTGTCCTGTAGGGCGAAGTACGGTGTTGTTAGCCCCGAGCCGCTACGGTAACCGTGAACAGGGAACTCTGAAATGTGGCTGACTAACGGGGCAATGGTATCTCTCTTCCATATGGTGGGCGGGAGAAGCATCACAAGTAAGGGACTGTCCTGTAGGGCGAAGTACGGTGTTGTTAGCCCCGAGCCGCTACGGTAACCGTGAACAGGGAACTCTGAAAAGTGGCTGACTAACAGGGCAATGGCCCTTTCATTCCATGTAGCAACAAAATCATGGAAAAGACACCATAACAATAGTTTTAGGCCATAAAGGATAAACATATGATATTAACAAGGAGAAAGAAAGAGAGAAAAGAAAACATCTCCAGAAAATATTTATGTAACATTGTTCAATCATCATTATTATTAAGAGAGAAGAGAAAAGGTTATGTAAGAGTTTAAACATTCCAAGAACAAATGAAACTCTTAAATCTTAACGAGAAAAGAGAACTGTGTACTCGATATGAAAACATTCACAAATTCATTCACATAAGGTTATTGATATGACAAAAGTTTAAAGGTATTAATGTAACTCACTTATAGAGACTAATCTGTATTACTAACTAAAGTTAAACCTGTCTATAGCGTCCCCTCTAAATAGCGCATTCCTCTCTATAGCGCCCGATTTTAAATACGTAGTACGATGCGATTTACATTAAAAGTGACCTGTCTATAGCATCCCCTCTCTATAGCACCCTATTTTGGTGAGTCCCAAGAGAGGCCGCTATAGACAGGTTTAACTGTAATAATAAATAATAATAAGTTTTTGTTACACACTCTACGTTGGTCAAAAATAATAAAATAATTCATTGCTAAAGCAGATAGAGATATATAATCTCAGTTATATAATAAATAACGAATGAAGGCATTAAGACGGGAATATTTCTTTTCACAAATCAACCTTCTACTATCCTTACTGCGATGAAAAAATATTGAGAGGGCTTGACTCAGTAGTGACCCTCCCAGTGGTTTCGTCAATTTAAATTACCAGACCACTTCTTTAGAGCTCTAATACTGTAAAATAAAAGGATTTAAAAGCGCGAATGTTTCTTTTATACATAAAACGAACTTCTACTGTCCTTACTTTATGTATAAAAGAAACATTCACGCTTTTAAATCCTTTTATTTTATATGTATAGATGGCGCGTTATTGCTTTGTTTTAATCTATTCCTAATGGCCTTGTCTTTATAGTGTGCTGAAGAGCATTGCTCGAAGCAAATATTTGAATGTAATTCTACTGTCCTATAAGCTTATGTCCATAGTTTACTTGAAAACCATTTCTAAGATTCCATCCTTCAGTGTAGCGTATAAAAGCGGAATGATCCAATACAGTATTAGAGCTCTGAGAAGCGGTCTGGTGGATTAAATTGGCGAAACCGCTGGGAGGGTTCACCACTGATGAGCCAAGCCCTCCCAATATATTTTTTCATCGCAGTAAGGACAGTAGAAGTTCGTTTTATGTATAAAAGAAACATTCGCGCTTTTAAATCCTTTTATTTTATATGTATAGATGGCGCGTTATTGCTTTGTTTTAATCTATTCCTAATGGCCTTGTCTTTATAGTGTGCTGAAGAGCATTGCTCGAAGCAAATATTTGAATGTAATTCTACTGTCCTATAAGCTTATGTCCATAGTTTACTTGAAAACAATTTCTAAGATTCCATCCTTCAGTGTAGCGTATAAAAGCAGAATGATCCAATACAGTATTAGAGCTCTGAGAAGCGGTCTGGTGGATTAAATTGGCGAAACCGCTGGGAGGGTTCACCACTGATGAGCCAAGCCTTCCCAATATATTTTTTCATCGCAGTAAGGACAGTAGAAGTTCGTTTTATGTATAAAAAAAAACATTCGCGCTTTTAAATCCTTTTATTTGATATGTATAGATGGCGCGTTATTGCTTTGTTTTAATCTAATATTGTATTGGACCATTCTGCTTTTATATGCTACACTGAAGGGTAGAATCTTAAAAATGGTATTTAAGCAAACTACGGACATAAGCTTTTAGTACAGTAGAATTACATTTAAATATTTGCATCGAGCAATGCTCTTCCGCAAACAATAAGGGCGAGTTAGGCATAGGACAAGTTACCTTTTATAAGACTCCACCCTTCAGTGTAGTATATAAAAGCAGAATGATCCAATACAGTATTAGAGTTCTAATGAAGCAGTCTGGTAGATCAAATTGGCGAAACCTCTGGGTGGCTTACGCCATCTATCTGAATTAATATCCATTATTCGGTGATTCTTATTATTATTCCAAAATTGGCCAAATACCCATTCTTGATTAATCAAGAAAAGATAACCAAGTACGCGTTTCGGGCTGTTGGCCATCGTCAGCGTGGTGTAAGCTGTACCTCAACGACCAAAAATAGTTGATATTTATTTGGATAGTTAAGCAAGCCACCAGCAACTTTTAGTTTTCTTTCATTTATTTTAAAAGTTTACTTCGAATTTCAATTACGGAATTGTTAATTTTCTTGAAGATGTATCCCTCTAGCTATAAAAATTATCAGAACTTATAAAAAAAAAAGAAGTTTATTTTCCTTCTTTAAAAATATTTACATAGAAGCAATTTAACAAACAAATTTAATCCAAAATTAAACAAAAAATTATTTACATATATCTCTCGACAGAATATATTTACTCTAGTCTCTAGTCAAAAGCCAATAAATAAATAAATATACAATTTAATTATTTTTATACGTCTGCGTAACTCTAAGTCCATTTACATCAGGAATGAAATTCAATTGACATAAAATTGACATACACACACCATATAAATAATATAAAAATGTCAAATAATTTTACAAATATAAACACACGTTGAATATATATAGTTTTTTTTTTTTTTTTTTGCTTATCTCTAGTACACGTGATACAAGGCAAGATAATCAAGGTAGGGAGAAGTAGGCAGCTGCTTTTACTGTAAGTGCACCACATGTCTACACATGTGAAAAGCAGTTCGATTTTGCACTTACCAATATGTCATAGCTCCGTTTAATTACCTGCACTCGCTGGTCGGGTTGAACTTTTGTAAGAATCGGGGGCCATTGGAGCATTTTTAAATCAGAAAAAAAAAAGTGCTCAATGCGGGAATCGAACCCGAGTCGTAGCGGCCGAAAACCAACGGTTTAGACCATTCTTCCACCGACCCTCATACTAATATATTGTAATTATGAATATTAAACATTGATAGGTATGTAAATAAATCGATAGCGTTAAACTCCCCTTTAAAAATGAACCTCTATCGAAAACGTATTTGGAAATGTGTTAAAGCTTTGTTGAAATATTTAGCCCTTTATGTTTAAATATTTAAAAAGTTAGAGAAGGATGAACAGATGTATCGATATAAAGGTAGGCCAATTGATCTTGTCGAAACTCCATGAACGTCATGTTATTAGTATTCCGTCAATATTATTGTTATGGACAACAGCGAATGGAAATTGTGCCGCATTGGAGATTCTTCGGTAAATACATTTTTCTCTATGTGTTTGTTTGTAAATATGTGTGCTTGAGTGTTTGTTTGAGTGTATGTATTTGTCTGTGTTTGTATGTATATTTATGTGTCTGTTTTTTTCTGTGTTTGCGTATATTTTTGTGTGCTGTGTTTGGGTGTGTATGTTTAAGTGCGTGTTTGCGTGTGTTTATGTATGTGTTTTTGTGTTTGTTTTTGTGTGTTTATGTATGTTTTTTTTTTGTGTGGGTTTGTGTGTTTTTCTGTGTTTTTATGTATATGTTTGTGAGAGTTTGGGTGTTTTTGTGTACTTATATGTGCGTGCTTGTTTGTATTTATTTATTCGCGTATATCATTTTCCTGACTTACGATAATTTCAAACTCCAAAGTCTTCAACAGATTTCCTAACCAACTGAACAGATACAGACCTCTCTTACTGTCTCTAACAACTTGTAAAAAGTGTTTTCTAGATACATTTTGGAAATGGTTCTGGTCGAGATGGAATGATCTAGGGTGTCTTGCATATGTTGCAGGATGGCGGTACAAGTGGCTTGTGAGGCCGCCACTGCTTGTCGAAGGATACGCCGATCCACACGTGCTGACGTCACTCAGGTTGCACCGACATTCCTATAAATTGCCACATTTCCTTGTCCCAACCATCTTCTCCACAGTCGGTGCACCGTGGACGCACCAAGGTGTGTATCAGCTGCGATTTGACGTATGGACCAACCTGCCCTTTTCAGTCCGATCACCATGCCCCTCGTAAAAGCGTCTGTCTGCTTGAACTGCCTCCGTTCATGATGACCTGGCATTCTCTGTTATTACACGTGTCTTTTGACACAAGAACAAAATTTCTACAATGATTTTCCTTGAAGAAATAACGACACGAATACTGTCCTTTCTGCAAGTTCCTTCCCTAATATCTTACTCCATGTGCGCACGAGAGCTGCGCATTTTAAATCATTTGCATAACTCGGTTAGGCGCGTCTACCCTGAAATTGGAATAATTTTCTGGCCACTATTTCTTGGTGTTCCATTTTCAATGTCACGCAGTGTATAAATAATAAGCGTCTCTGAAAAAGAATATATTACAAAGATGAAATGAATCTCACAAAGGTCTATAGACAAAACCATCCATTGAATTTCATAGAAAAACGAGAATTTTTATTACAACATTCAATGCATATATAACTTCGAATCGATCTTCCCAGAACTAATTTCAAAATGAATGTTGAAAATTCCTAATTAATTTTATTCATCTTTCCACATTTGATGTTTTGTTCCACAAAAATAATTAAAATTCCTTAAAATGAATTCCAGAATAGGCGAATGCAATGGCTAGAATTTTAATGATTTTTTTAAAAATAATATTGTATATTAAATTTGAAGATTCAATTATTTTAATTTTTCTTCTCCAGAAAACAAAATTCTAATTCATTTCATCATCATGTATAGAACTTTGAAAACAATTGAATTTTTCTGGAATTACCTTTATTGATTTTGCTTTCCATTTACGAATTTTATAGTTGTTGTTGTTGTCGTGTCCAAAGAAAAGCCTCAGATGTCTCCATGCATCTCCATCACAGCAGCAGCAATGTCCACTATCTTGGGTGTGTAAAGCTGCTGTTCTGTGTACATGTCAAATTTCTGTTTTTGCCGTGTCCAATGAAGAGTCTCATATGTCTCCATACATCTCTATCACAGCAGCAGCAATGTTCTCTATATTGGGTGTGTAAAGCTCTGGGTCAGTGTCAATTTATCTTTTGTTGTTGTTGTGTCCAATGAAGAGCCTCAGATGTCTCCATGCATCTCCATCACAGCAGCAGCAATGTCCACTATCTTGGGTGTGTAAAGCTGCTGTTCTGGGTCCATGTCAATTTTCTGTTGTTGTTGTTGTGTCCAATGAAGAGCCTCAGATGTCTCCATGCATCTCTATCACAGCAGCAGCAATGTCCACTATCTTGGGTGTGTAGAGCCGTTTTTCTGTGTCCATGTCAATTTTTCTGTTGTTGTTGTCGTGTCCAATGAAGAGCCTTAGATGTCTCCATGCATCTCTATCACAGCAGCAGCAATGTCCACTATCTTGGGAATTTTATAGTAATTTGACTATATTTATCAGGTATAACATTTCTTTATATGTAACTGCTACAACCAAATTTACATATATATCTATTAACAGAGAAGGAATCGCCTGATATCATCTTGAAGAAGAAACAAAAGTTTTCGGCGACGTGTTTCTTTTATTAATGCTGTAAATTCGGCAAGCTTTGATGTCCTTCGACAGGCAACAGGAACCTCGTCGCTGTGAACATTTATTCCTTCTTCAATATATATCTTAATGAAGGCATATCCTGACTAAAATCACATGTGCTTTTTAGATGGCAATCGTTTCTTGGTTTGTCAAGAAGCCTCTAGGACCAAAAATATTTTTGGTCACAGTGGTACAGCTTGCTCTACGTTGACGAGCGCCAACAGCGCGGAACGCGTTCGTGGCTGGCTTTTCTTGATTTATCAAGAAAATTGGTTGGCTAAATATCAGGGAACAGGGTAAATCAATGTTTAGTTGATTTCTGTTCTACTAGATGGCGCTCTGTCATCTAAAAAGCACATGTGCTTTAGGTCAGGATATGCCTTTCATTATTTTTAATGTCAACACCTGACCTTTTCATTTATTATTTTTTCTATTGTTTTTTCCTATATATCTATGTGAAAAAACTATAAAAATATATAATAGGTACGGTGTTCATATTAAAAACAAAAGAGACATATCCTGACCAGGCTCACATGATGACGGAATCGCGTCCGTGTTAGCTCTTCTTGATTGATCATGAATGTTTATTTGGCCACATGATGGCCAAATATCACAGAGAAAGTTAAACGTTTAGTTTATTTTTGCTCCATTAGATGGCTCTCTGCCATGTGAAAAAGCTCATGTGAGACTGGTCAAGATATGCCTCTTTTGTTTTTAATATACATATATGTATATATATATAGAATATTTTAAACCACTTGTCTTTTTTATTTGAATTTTGAGCAAAATTTCTTTTAAAATCGGAAAAATCTTCTGAAATTTAAATTACAATAGAACGCAGCTTCAGAGCCTCAATTTTGGCCACTATATACCTATTTCTTGATTTATCAGGACCAAATTTTGGTCGTTAAGGTAAAGTTTGTACCATGCTCACGAGGTCCAACGGCACGAAACACGTTCGTGGTTGGCTTTGCTTGATTTACCAAGAAGATGAGTTGACCAAATATCATGGTACAAGTCTAAATCAACGTTTAGTTAAATTTTGTCCCACTAGATGGCGCTCTGCCATCTAAAATGCTTATAGGAGCGGTCAGGATATGCCTTTTTTGTTTTTAATATTTATATGCACAGTTAAACCTGTCCATAGCGCCCCCCTCTAAATAGCGTCTTCCTCTCTATAGTGCCCGATTTTAAACATTAACATGTAAACATTTTACATCAATAGAGACCTGTCTATATCACCACCTTTCTATAGCACCCTATTTTGGTGAGTCCCAAGAGAGGACGCTATAGAAAGGTTTAACTGTATATATACTCACTTCAGAATATTTATCTTAATTTTTTTTTATTATTATCCCTAGTACACATGGTACAGACCATGATAATGATGGTGGGTAGAAGTTGGCGACTGCTTTTACTGTAAGTGCACCACATGTCTACACATATGAAAAGCAGTTCGACTTTCCACTTACAAATGTGCTAGAAGTCCGTTTGGTTACTTGCACTATCTGGTGGGGATTTATCTTAATACATATATATTGCTTCATTTCAATACGTTTGAAATTGTTTAAATATAAATACATAGCTTTACCATACTCATACATTTGTATTTAATGATGCACTAGCGCGCCATATGTTATCAAATTTCGAAACTATTTTAAACCCGTAAGATTCTTTTTGGGAGGGTTCACCACTGATAAGCCAGGCTCTCCCTTTAATATTTCCATTGCAGTAAGGGCAGTAGAAATTGTTTAATTCAAAAAAGAATCTTACGCGTTTAAAATATGAAAAAGCATCTCCTTATCGTGCAACTGAAAGTTGCTGATGACTTGCGCCATCTATCGGAATAAATATCAACCATTCTCGTTGATTTTTAATTATTCCAGAATTGGCTAAATACCCATTCTTGATTAATCAAAAAAAGCTAACCACAAGAATGGGTATTTGGCTAATTCAGGAATAATTTAAAATCAACGAGACTAGTTGATATTTATTCCGATAGATGGCGCAAGCCATCAGCAACTTTCAGTTACACGATAAGGAGATGCCTTTTTCATGATTTATGCACCTTATCCCAGTACAATATCACATTTGTACTATTTTTTTCGCGTTTAAAAAAGTTTCGAATATTTATATTTGTTAATATCACACGCGCTTTTTATGTAAAAACATTTAAAAACTGTAAGCAAATTTAAATATGTATTTCAAACAGATATTTCCCATTAATATTTATACATAACGTAAAAAATAAAAAGGGAACTGAAAGAAAATTCTCTCTTGTTGAAAAGTTCTAATATTTTCGATTTGCTATCGCGTGAGTAGAATTCTTCCAAGTTTCTAGGAATGTTTTGATGGCCGCGGTGGTGAAGTAGTTATTACGTCTTGTGTTCTTTGGGATTTGATGGGAATAAATTCTTAGATTTTTTTACCATTCTGAATTTATTCGGATATATTCACATTAGAAAAAACCTTTTGTACATGTACTTCATATTAATTTATTATATTATATATAACCTACTGATGGAATGCCCACTCTTCTTCACCGCTAGACAACAGACAATAAATAATGTTGTAGATCTATATCAATTTGTAAATAGCAGAGAGAATTATCATAGATTTAACTATTTTTGTAAATATATTTATGATTATCTTTCAAGCCTGAAAGGTTCAGATTCCTAATATATATTATTGTTTCTCTTTTTATTTTGATTAGTTTTACTTGTATAATATGTATATACTGTTTCTGTTTTAAAAATGTAAATCGACGCAATTAACCCAAGCCGGGATATCGCGTTTTGTGTGTTGAAATAAAATAACTAAACCTGTTTTTAACTAATTACCCAAAGGGTCATTCTTTTATCAATTATCAATTACTTTTTCAATTATTGTATAGTTATCTATTGTTATTTTTGGGGTTGGTGGAAGGATAGTCTAAACCGTTGGTTTTCTTTTCTCATCTTCCTCTTTATCTGTATTCAAACGTTGTGGTCAAATAATATTATTTTTAATTGTCAGTTTACATGACATAGGTTATAGATGTGGAGGTCGGTGGAAGGATGGTCTAAATCATTATATTTCACCGCTACGACCCGGGTTCGATTCCCGCAATGAGCACTTTTTCTTATTTAAAAAAAATGCTCCAATAGCCCCCAATTCTTGCAAAAGTCCAACCCCTACCAGCGAATACAAGTAACAAAACGGGTCTCTGGTACATTTGTAAGTGCAAAGTCGAACTGCTTTTCATATATAAGACATGTGGTGCGCTTACAGTAAAAGAAGTCGCCAACTTCTACCCACTATGAATTTAATGACCTGTACCACGTGTACTAGGGATAAGCGAAAAAAAAGTTATTTATCTGGAATTATCCAGAGATCATTTGAAAATGCTTCAGGAAAAATCAATGCTAAAAATATTAATTTATAAATCATATATTTGAATGCAATTTCCAATAATATTTGATAGTAAAAGCTTTTTCTTGTATTGAAATATTCCATTTAATAAAAAAGCTTTTATGAAGATTAATTTTAGGAGCTAAACAAATGCCATTAAATTCCTGTTTACATTTTCTCATCTTTTTGATTTTATCTTACTTTATTTCTAATGCATTTACGTTGTTTCTCTATAACAATTATATATATAGATGTATTAAACTTTATTAAGATAGAAAGTTGATATTTTAGCCTGAGGTCATTTCTCTATTTGTTTTACTAGAATTATATTTCATCTGACATTTAATCAATGTTATTATTATGAAGAGGACTCTATCTTACTTTATAAATACTCTCTTAGTAAAATTTAGAATATTGTTTTAATTACATGGCGTCCAAACACACACAGAAATATCCTATATTCACTCACAATCAACTTAATCACAATTATATATGTTATATAAAAATGAATGAGTTTTCAGCTTGATTTTTGATCAGTAATTTAATTGAGTTAAAGGGATATATAAAAAAGACATAATTTGATAAAAGTAATGCCTGGCTTAAGGCGAGTATAATAGGGAAAAACAAAAGATTATCTACATAATGTACAAAAGTTTTGAACAGGCCATTGGGATAAAACAACAACGAGTTTTTATAGGAGAAGAGTGACCTCTGGCGGTCGATTTAACAGAGTATTTGAATCTATGAAATTATAATTTAAAATAAAATAACATTTTAATATAACATATACACATTTTTTTAAATGAAGGCGATAAAAACGTGGTGATTTTCTTTGGTATACATTTAATTTTTTTAAATTTTATTTATTACAAAACACACGCTATATCCTATGTGGATATTTGCATGTAAATGTTTAATCTATTTTATGTGCATAGTTTTTAAATATATATACAAATTATTTATAGTTTTAGAGATCCACAAGGGATACAATGGAATTTTGACAATCTGCCAAAGAGGTGTTTAGCTGGCTAAGTAGCTAGGCCAAATCTATGGCTAAAATATAAATGGATATTTTGCTGGAAGGATATTGATCTAAAAAGACAAAGGTCTTCAACAATGACGTCTAAAACATAATGTCGTCTAGCTTTAACATCTATTTAGACTAGAGAGGCTACCTTTGTCTTTTTAGATCATGTATTTTATTATTGTATAAATATATTGTTACGACTCTTCTCAGCCGTCGATGTTTGTGTGCAAGGTTTCTGAGAAAACAATGTGGGTCCGTTTTGGATACAGCTTAGTACTATGGATTTATTCCCAGAGCTTCAAGAAGGATGTTAATAATTAGACATAGTAGATGAACTTGCTATCGATGTCCGCCCCGGGTAGGTTCCTCCTCGTCCTTCTTTGCTCCGTCCTCCACTTGTTGATCCACACGGTCCCGGAGCCCACTTCCCGTCGCCAACTTGCCGCGTCTGTCGTCACCGCCGTTCTCCTTGCTGCAGGTTCCGTTGTCACCAGACAGACTGCCATGTTTTCTCGGCGCACAAACCCCCGGCAGACCGGCCACTAACTCGGCTGCTTGTTTCACGACGACACCAGCTGGACTCCCTGTCTGCAGCCCCCTCCCTCTGGAATCTTTCCATCAACACCTCCCCGTGGAAAGGCCCCTGCATACTTTCTTCTCTGGCTTTGCTCACCTATTCCCTTTCACTTCCTTGCTGCACCGCTTCAATATAGAAAACTCTAATAATAAATAAAGAAATAGGCATTTCCTTATCGTGTAGCTAAAAGTTGCTGATGGCTTGCGCCATCTGTGGCAATAAATATCAAGTAATCGTTGATTTATAATTGTTCCAGAATTAGGAAAATATCCTTACTTGTTATTTTTAAAATATTGGTAAACATGTACGCATTTCTGGCTGTTTGTTTTCTTCAGCGTGTTGTAAGCTGTACTGCAACGACCAAAAAAGCT
>CP092874.1:92508306-92542521 GCA_030710605.1 Cordylochernes scorpioides | reverse complement strand
AAATATTGGTAAAATAAATGATATTTTGATCCAATATATGCCTTTTTAATTAAAGATTTATTTATGGATTTCTCTATTTTCAAAATAAAATATTTGCATAGAGTAATGCTCTTCCGCAAACAATAAGTACAAGGCCAGTTAGGCATGAATTAATACAAAGCAATAAGACGCCGTCTATATATATATCTAAATTTATTAAAACTCTTATTCACAGAAGAAACAAACTTTAATATGAAGGGTTGTCCATAAATAAGAAATTAATAGCACCGCCTACCTCAGAATTGAATGTTTTTATCTCCTTCTCTATAAAAAAATACTGAAAGCGTTAGTTTCAAACTTCGAAAATCTTTTTTTATAAGTTACGAGATAGGGAAAAAAAAGAGATTTGAAAAACGATATTTATTTTTCAAATGTTTGTTTAAGTAAAATATTTTTTAAACTAACGATACCTTTTTTTATTGAAATTTTTAAAAACATAGCTTGAAATTCGAAAAAGAAATGGTATTTCCCGACTGCTTTCCTAAGAATTTTAGATGAATCATGTATTTATCCCAATACTAATAAAATTCCGTCACGCAAACACCATGGGTGATGGAAAATTTCTGTTTAGATATTTAAGTTCAGCATGAAAAGTTACCTATCTGCTCACCCAGCTGAAAAAAATCAAAATAAATAACTTCTTTATATATACAGGAAATGAATCAACATGTTTTCAGTGATAAAAGAAATTATTAATTTTCCCACTTAAAATATTGACATAAGATAAAGGTTTTGTAAGGTGATATATTTATTTTGAATAAATTTATAATTTTCTGTAACATTTAGGAATATCTGAAATCAAAAATATGGCTAGGGATAATTGCGTCGATTTAAATTTTTTTTTAAACAGAAACAGTTATAAACATTTTATACAAGAAAAAGTAATCAAAAATAAAAAGAGAAACAATAATATATATTAGGAACCTGAAGGTTTGAAAGACAATCATAAATATATTTACAAAAATAGTTAAGCCTATGATAATTCTCTCTGCTATTTACAAATTGATATAGATCTACCTCATTATTTATGGTCTGTTGTCTAGCGGTAAAGAAGAGTGGGCATTCCAGCAGTAGGTGTCGTTGCCACAATGACAGCTAGAGTCTTCAACCGCTCCAATTTTTGATAAAAATTCCTTAAAATTTCCATGGTTCGTTGTAAACTGGGTATTATAAAAATTGGAGCGGAAAAGTGTTGGAATTTCAAACGGGTAAACACTATGATAATAGACAAGTTTTTAACACACAATTAGCAATTAAAATTAAACAAGTTCTGCAGACTCTATCTCAACTACTGTTGACCTAAATTAAACTAATGAATTTAAAATTCTAGATTTTAATTAGTATAGTTTTTTTATATTTTAAAATAATCTATATTTATATCATTAATTTTTGATTATAATTCTAAAACCTTTGATAATATAAAATTTAAAAATTTAAATAATTTTCATTCTCTATATCTAAAACTAGAATTAATTTGTATATATATTTTGAAACTATATACATAAAATTTTATTTATTTATTACAGTTACAAATAAAACACGCTATATCCGATTTGGATAATTGCGCGTGAAACTATTTACAATAATTGTAGTAGAGTAGGTAACAGAATTATCTAAAAGATAATAAACAATTAAGAAAAAGAGCATTGAATAAACATATCCATTAAACAAATAAGCAACAACATAAGCAGATAGAAGAAATCGCAAGGTAGTTATTTACAATATGTTAAGCAATGATGGAAGTTGATTTACTGAAGTTATCTGTAATAATTAGTATCGTGGAGAGAGAAAGTTGATCAAGTTGAGATATTTACAATGAGTTATGTTCTAAAGTAACTTATTAATTATTTACATTGATGTAAATCAAGTCGTATAGTAGTGTAGTTCCTCAAGCTGCATGATATGTACATAAAATAGTTTACACTTTTATAAATATCCACATAAGATATAACATGTGTTTTGTAATAAATAAAAAAGAATGATAGTACACAAAGTCAATTTTAAATAAAAGAAATCCATGTATTAAATATTCTCTCTCGTTCTACAAACTGTGAAATAATGTGATATAGATGTACAAACTCAGTAGATGGGTCGAAATGTACCAAATCACATGATGGCGGCTATTAACGGCAGACCATAATATTACCTCGTCAGAGGTCAAATGATGTCTGCTGGCTCCATTAACTTTATATCCATAGCAACCATAAACGGATGGAAGTCAATTGATAATTATGCCATTACTATTTATGCAAACAAATTCATTATATATA
This sequence comes from Cordylochernes scorpioides, assembly GCA_030710605.1. Lineage (NCBI taxonomy): Eukaryota > Metazoa > Arthropoda > Arachnida > Pseudoscorpiones > Chernetidae > Cordylochernes > Cordylochernes scorpioides. Next base: position 92,540,212 of record CP092874.1, on the reverse strand, counting down.
TGTTTAGATATTTGTAAAAATAAAGAATTGATTTTATAGGAAGGTTTCTTATTAAGTCATTTGGAAAATATTTGTAATTATTGTAACAAAGTATTTATTATTTCAGTAGCAGAGTATTATTTTTTATGTTTATATTTTGCTATACTCTGTACACTTCCCTCTATTACTTATCTTTTGTTTATCATTCATAGTTTGTTCTTGCCTGAAATAAATTGCTGTCTCATCCCGAAGTTGGTCTTCCCTAATTTTTCACTTGGCAATATTTATAAACAAGTAAAAAGTTTATATTTGAATTATTGATTAAATACATATTAATGTATTTCATAATTATTATAGAAATATATTCAAGTTAAATTTATATATTCAACTTTATTCAACTGTAAATACAAAGCGCGATGTCCCGCCAAGGACACTGGCGCCCAAAAGAAAGCAACACAAGAGAGAGAGAGAGGGAGAATCTATTAACATATGCTCAAGGCATTTACCAAATTCCTGAAATTGATTTCAAACAAGCATACTATATACATAGGTAATTTAATTTAAACACATCTCAAAATAAAGAAAAAAGGAAAAAAAATCATATATACAGCACATAGTTAATTATACCTAACACATGAGATTATTTAAAAACTTTGATATATATTTACAAAAACTATTGAATACAATGTATGAATCCCTGCTGGATATCAGTTCTCTTGGATCGGTACAGAGAATACCGTTATTGAGTCTGTATTCTTGAAATGCTGGGCACTTAAGTAAAAGGTGAGTAGAATCTTGAATGCGGCATCCACAAAAACAGCCCGGATCCTCCGATGCATGGATTCTTACCAGAAAACTTCCGAAATTACCATGGTTGGTTACAAATTGTGTGTTGTGGAAATTAGGGCGAAAATAACTTGGAATACCCCGGTTGAAAAAACTTGTAAATGTCTCGTTTGTATTATTCAGTAAGAGCAACATTCTTTCGTCTATATAGGATTTAGTTATAAAGGGAATATCGATGTTGTATTTTTGCTTGTCCTCGAACGATAAGTTATTTAAGTCATATTTCATATTTTTTGCTTCAATGTAATCTGCAATCAATGGAACCCTAGCTAAACTGTGAACACAGTTGTACGAAGTTGTCTTGTATGCTTGAATGCTCCATATTAGTATCTGATATTGCATTGAGTTTAATTTTTGTATCGATTTTTTGTTTAAAAATTTGAACCAGATTTCTGATCCATATGTTAAAGTTGATCTGAATAAAGATTTATACAATGTAATTCTTTTATGGGAGCTCAAACCCCATGATTTGCTGCACAGAGAGAATAGAAAATTTTTTATTCTTAGAGTTCTGCTCACTATTTCCTCTATATGAAAAGCAAAATTTAATTTGTTTTTTCTTCTATGATTCGCAAATGTTATTCCCAAAATTTTTATTTTTTGTACTGGTGAAATTAATCCACTCTTTAATTTAACTGGGATCTTCTCTTTATTATGCAAGAATAAAATGTTTGTTTTTTCGGGACTGATTTCTAACTTGTTCTTAATACACCACAATTCGATAGTATTTATTGCTTCCTCTATAACTGTTTTTAGTGATGTTAGATCTTTATTCCAGCATATGATCGAAATATCATCCGCATAACAAATCAACTCACTATTGGGCACCTGAAAATTCAACAGCAAATCGTTCAACAAAATTGTCCACAGAAGTGGAGAAAGCGGACCGCCCTGAGGACACCCCTTAGTAATTGGCTTTGAAGTTGTTAGATTGTCGTAACTGAATGAGATGATCCTGGAATTTAAATATGATTGTAGAATTTTGATCAGTTTTTCCGGTAAATTGTCTGAATCTATTCTTTTGATGATCGCTGGCCACCAGGCATTATCAAAAGCCCCCGAGATATCTATTGTAATTAGTGCCGACAGTTCTTTTTGCTTATGCTCCATTAAAACATCGATTACAGTATTCAAAGCAGTGATAGTTGACTTTGTCTTGATAAATCCGTGCTGCCTCGAGCTTAACAGATTGTTTTGAATATAAAATTCATATATTTTATTTTTGAGAATTTTTTCTAGAATCTTTGAAAAATTGGATAATAAAGATATCGGACGGTAGCTTTTAGCTGATTCATAATTGGTTTTGCCGGGTTTGGCTATTATTTTGAGTGCTGCTGTTTTCCATTTTTTTGGGAAGTATCCTATTTGAATACATTTATTAAATAATGAGTGTAAAATCGGAAGTATTAGTTGAAAAGCATTCTTTATCATATTATTACTAATATTGTCTGGACCAGGAGCTTTATTTACATTAATTTTGTCGATTATCTCTTCTATTTCTTTCTTATGAATATTGCATGAGTTGGAGTTTGTAAAATTCGGTGTATAGTTCCTTATTGATATATGGTGAGCAGTATCCGATATAGTTGTATCATCAGGAATTAGTTCATCAATCAGATCTTTTATTACAGATTCTTTAGAATCTACTGGTGCCTGTTCAATTATTGGTAATCCCTTTTGTTGATTAGAGGAACTCAGTTTTTTTAAGGTTCTATAGGCGTTTCCAAACGGATTATTAGATCCATTTTCTTCTATAAAATCTCGCCAACTATTCCTCTTAGCTTTTCTTATACTATTTTTATATTTATTTCTGACAGACTTATATTCATTAACACTAATTGCTTTATGATGAAAGTATAGATTTCTCACATAATGAAAATACTTTTTCTTTTGTTCTAATTCTTTGTTCCACCACTTGATCCCGGTATCGAAAGTGAAGTTGGAAGATTTCACCTCCAGTGATTGATATGCAGCTTCCAGAATTATATCCGTTAGCCTGTCAACCACCATGTCAATATCAGTTTCTTTTTCAACCTTTTTTATATCGTTTTCCAATCTTCTTACTTCCTGTTTAGAAATTGTATTTGAAAACAGTGACCAATCTGCTTTCTTTTCGCTAAATTTCCATGTCGATTTTTGTTGATTGTTTGTAATATCTAAGTTAACATTGATATCAAATGAAACTGTCACATGGTCGGAAATATTGGTTAATTCAAGGGTTTGCCAATTGTTCACCAGTTTCAATGAATGTCTATTTGAAATAGTGAGATCTATTATGCTTTTATTACGACAGGTAGGAGTTTTGTTATTGTGAATAAATAGATTATATTCATTAATAATAGGTTGCATTTTATATCCGTTAGAGTTTGTAATTCTATCAAACCAGACCGGGTGACGGGAATTGAAATCCCCACAGAGGACTAGGGGAGTACTCTCGAAGGTAGCTATCAATTTCTTTAAAAAGTTCAAATGTTCGTCCTCGCATTTGTTTGGAGGGATATAAAAGTTTGCTATTATCGTCCTAGATTTAGGTGTATTTATAGAGATTGATGTACAAAACTGATTTGTGAAACCCTCCAACTTCCTATATTTTATATTTTTATTAAATATAACCGTTGCAGTATAAGTGTTTTCTGTTGAGGAACAATGTACTATGTGCGAGTCCATATCGAACACGACCTTTCTATTTAAGACATATGGCTCTTGAAGAAGGAGAATGTCTGGAGGATTGTCTCTAATTGAGCTTCTGAGTTCGGTAGTTGCAATTATACTTTTCCTTAAATTCTGTTGTATACAATTAAATTTTCCTATTGTTAAACTTTTTGCTTCTTTCATAATGGACATTTATGCAAAACACTTATTAAAATTTAAATGAGATTATTTCTGTTCTATTCTACCTCCAAATCATAAAAATATTGGGTTCTATCTATAATTCTATCTACTTGTGTTTTGTAAAGAGGACAGTCCGTCCCATTAACCCTGTGATTAGTTTGTTTATTTCTGTAAATTGGGTGTTTAGAACAGTTGTGACAACTCAGTACATTCGAGCAGGAATGGGTTCCATGGACCCCACAGATATTACAGATTTTCTCATTTGTGCATTCTTTGAGCTTATGGTTTGGATTGTATTGATAGCATTTTTGACATTGTTTTACTAAGATCTTATCTTGAATATGGCAACGTTCTAAATCAGTGTATAGAGTATTGTTATTTTTCTTAATTGTTTGATATGCTTTTGGTGAAAGTCTTAAAACTATGTTTTGTGTTGCAGTATTTGATTTCATTACAAACAGCATCCTTATTTCGTCCTCCATTCCCCTTAATTCTGGATTCATGTTGCAGATTGTCTTAACAAATGTTGTTGTGTCCGTTATTTTAGAAACATTTTTGACCACAACCGTTGGATCTCTTTTCCCAGGAATATAAATCTTACTTATTGCCTTTAACTCATCCGATTTTCCCAATTCCTCCTGAAGAGCATTCAACTCTACCCGCGATGGCGATTTTATCACTACTGCGTTCCGTGTATTGAAAATTTTATTAATTTTAATGTTCCCGCCGTCTTCCCTTATTTTCTTTATGGTTCTAGAAATAGCTTGAGAAACATCAGATATAGATTCATTGTTGGCTGGAGTTGCAATTAGCGTAAATTCCAAGTTTTGAGTTTGTTGATGTTTGACAATTAATTGTTGTACATTTTCTTGTTTTGTAACTTGTGCAAATGTGGGTCTGTGTACCGAAATTTCTCTCAATATTTTTTCAACCTTATTTTCCATTGCTGAGTTGACAGCTTCCGTTATTATTCCTATTGTAGAGTCTTTATTCATATCAGAAAGAGAAGAGACTCCTTCCTTTGCCTGAGTAATCATTGTTGATAAAAAGGAAATGTCATTTTTAGTTACGTTTTTTTGATTGCTTAAATATTTATTATTAAAGTATTGAAAAATTTCATCCATTTTTAAATTTATAGATTTTATAACTGAATCCATTTTGTTATCTTAATTTCTATTTTACAAGTTACCAGAGAAATACAATCCAAACAGTTAGCAAGTATGCAAATTTTTTCGAAGAATTTTGATTTCCAATTTCTCTGCCGAATCTTTTGGCAATCAAACTGACAATTGCAATTAGATAAGAATCGGTGATTACGGTAAGAAAGATAAGATAGGAAAAAGTTATCATAATAGAATTTAAATAAAAAATTTGATACTTAGCTGCAGAGCGAGGCGACCGTGCGTCCATCCAGTTTGGCCTCCTAGCGGCGAATATTATTATATATATGTGAATAATAAAAATAAAATACCACTTATTTACATATAATGTTTCTAAGAATTACTAGAAGGGAGGGAAGATTATATTAATGAATAATAAAAGGCCTCTCAAAATGGTCAAAATCTTTATAATTATTAATGAAATATATATCCCTTTAATTAATATATAATTATATATTTCGAATATATATATGTCGTAAACCCGGGTAAGCCAACAAGTGAGTTGGAAACAGTCGGTGTTGAGTGGCAAGGCGTGCAGAGTGGGAAGTCCGCACGGGACAGTAAGGACAAAGTTTGGGATCAAAAGACGCTCTTCTAGTACGTCTCACGTGGTACCAGGACCAGGGGAAAGTTGAGGATTAACTGAGGAAAACTCGGCGTCCTGCACGAAGCCGCGAGGGCAGAAAGGAGCCAAGACGGCGGTCACGAGGGCTGCCGTGAGATGACAACTGCCTAGAACTCCGCGGGCCTGTCCAAAAATATCCACTGTAACCTAACTAACTGTCAACATCCGGACCAACGCCCTTTTTGTCCCTCTCTGGATCTCCCGAGTGTCCAGTGGCAAGCTGGTGTCACTTTGAGACGACTAGAAAAGACGTCATACTTTATTACTTGCATATCACATTGTTTATATAACGATATACAGTATATTTATATGCTCTCTCATGTGAGCGGTCAGGATTTCCTTTTTTGTTTTTAATATATATATGTGTATATGTGAAAAAAACAATAGAAAAAAATAAAAGTGGGTCAGGTGTTGATATTAAAAATAAAGAAGGCATCTCCTGACAACGAGCACATGTGCTTTTTAAATGGCAGAGCGCCTTCTTTATTTTTAATATGTATATGTTAAAAATTGAGCAATCAATTTTAAGAACATTAAGAGAATAGCATATTTTGTGTGGATCAATATAATTTATTAAAAGATATTTCCGATATTTCGATGAGGCTGTTCGCCTATCTTCCTTTAGGAATTCAAACTTCTTCTAAAGCCCATCATACGCGTGATGCATGAGAAGTATTGTTTATATAAGTTGATGTTTTTGAACGTTTTTGAATGAATCAATTTAATAATCAGAAATAAAATGCTATATATATTATATTTAACTAGTTTTGTTTTAACTGTAGGTATGATATATGCCTGCAATATAGAATATATAATTTTATTTTACATAATTATATTTAATTAAAAAGGCATATATTGGATCAAAATATCATTTATTTTACCAATATTTCAGTTGGCTGAACGCCAACCTTTATCAAGGTGTTATAACATTTTAAAGTGTGTCAACAACAAACTCAGCGCCACATAACGCAACAGCATTAGGTTTTTAAAATATTTTGTTATATTCAATGGGGAGAAAATATTTGATATATATATTTATATTATGGACAAAATAAATATATATACATATATAAATTTAAATATCAATTTTTCTCCCCATCGAATATAACAAAATATTCTTTAAAACTTAATTCTGTTGACGTTATGTGGCACTGAGTTTGTTGTTGACACACTTTAAAATGTTATAACACCTTGATAAAGGTTGGCGTTCAGCCAACTGAAATATAGGTAAAATAAATGATATTTTGATCCAATATATGCCTTTTTAATTAAAGATTTATTTATGGATTTCTCTATTTTCAAAAAATAATTATATATTAAGAAAAATACATTTTCTTTGTGGTTATGCAATTACAAATTGCTGATGGCTTGCGCCATTTGTTGGAATAAATATCAACGGAATACTCAAAATATTCATGTTGCACACAAAATATTGTTCGAAAATAATTTCGAATATAAATTATGTAGCCCGAGTGTATTTGGAAAAAAGAGCTTTGTTTTTTAAAAATAAAATTGAACGATAAAACCTTTCAACAAATTCTTCGAGGACAACTTTATTAGATTTCGATGGATTTTTGGGACATAATTTTGGTTTATAGAATTTATATATGGGTATCTTGACTCCTTCCAGTAGGTAAAATTTCGATTAAAATTAATTTATTATTTTAATAGCAATCATACACTACTGAAAATTTATTACATCCATTATTACGCTACATTTGGTAGAAATTCTAGGTATTTTAATTGATTAATTAAATAAAAAATACGCTATAATTTTTTTTTATTTGCCACATAAGCTAAATTCTATTAATACATGGAGACATACAATCAGGGTACTGGAAAATCGGGCGTAGAAGAATCAGACCGAGAGAAGACAACTTTTATAACTACGTAGCCGGAGAATTACATAAACCGAATGGAATCACCTTAAAGTGATAAACTACAGATGGACTTTATCACTTTAAGGTGATGCCATTCGGTTTATGTAATGCTCCGGCTACGTTCGAATGGATGACTAGCCAGTTCACAATCTTAAAGCAAAAGATTATTCATTAATATTGTCAGACGATTATACAAATACAATTAACCTAACAAATTATATACAGCTAGAGAATATTGAACAACCAAGCTATAGAACATATATGATTATTTTATAAATGCAGAGTTATATGCTGTGGTGAAATTTCATTTATTTTTGTAAAAAAATATTCTAAAACATTAAAAGAATTCAAAGGCAATAAAATATCACTTCATTCTAGCGCAATTAGCAGATTCCCTTCTATAGTATCATGTGAATCATGGGAAGTAATACTTCGATCTTCTTTTCGAAATTTAAAATATATATATTTAAAGATTGTCCTAGGATGGTTAAATAATTCTTAGGATTTCAAATTAAAGATATTCCGGCCTGTAAATATATATTTTTACTTATATTATTTTATTACTATATTATTATAATATTATAACAACAGAAGAGAAGAATGAACTTCACGATAAGTTACAGAGAAATAAAGAAATGGAAGCCATGGATAGATTGTTGGAACGATGTAGGGAGCTGGCGAGTGAAGACGAGGAACACCGGACATGGAGCACAAGGTTACGACGACCATAGAAGAGATGCAGAAGAACGACCTAGAGCAGATGACAGGAGACCTGACAGACAAATATGGATCAAGGCCAGGGGACCATTTTATCGAAGAACCACCAGGAGAGGCCATAGAAAGACCGCTGGAGAGCTGCAGGACATCAGGGGACCATAACGGCAAGGGCCACAGCACTGACCAGGAGTCAAGATAACAAATGTAAATATCTTTGTTTACTTTTACTGTTGTTACTTATTGAAGTTGTAAATAAAAATATGTAAATAGACTGACCATTCGTTACACTTTTTAGAAAAAAAACTTGTAACCTTTTTGAAAAATAAAATTATAAAATTTTATTATTATTACTAATATTTTATTTAAAAAATATATATATTTTTTACTGGGCGAAGAATCTTATTTCTGAAGAACTATGAATTCCGGCCAGACAGCCTCTATCTTCACGATAATTCTTAGGATGTTATGATTTTATTTTGAAATCTTGGCGCACAAACTAATAGAACTTAATTAGCTAAAACTTTTCCTAAAAATACCGTCTATGTTATAGTGTGATCCAAAATAACGGAGTTATACATTTTCAATCATAATTTTATTAAACAAAAAGTAAAGAAATTAACAATGAATAACAATTTATGACAATAATTAGGATACTAACTAACAATTTATTCAGCCAGTTTCAAAGTGGCCTCCTTTGGCGTCGATACACAGTTCCAAACGTGACTAGAAATTTTAGGCTATCGCCGGCTAGTATATATATAATTTTTTTTAAATTGTTTTTTTCTTGTGCTGAGCGTATTTACGCAAGTTTGGCTTTAAATACCCATATCTTGGTTTCTCAAGACCAAAATTCTTTTTGGTCGCAGTGGTACAGCCTACTCCACGCTGACGAGGGCCAACAGCGCGAAACGCGTTCGTGGATGACTTTTCTTGAATCATCAAGAAATTGGGTTGGCCAAATATCAGGGAACAGGCTAAATCAATGTATAGTTGATTTCTGTTCCACCAGATGGAGCTCTGCCTTCTGAAAAGCACATGTGCTCCTGGTCAGAATATGCCTTTTTTTATTTTTAATATATAAATGTGTGTAAAGAATATAGTACAAAAGGAAAATTGTACTGAGAACAGATAGATATATTGTGGTAAAAGAAAAATGCATCATCTGTGATTGTACAACTAAAATCTCGTGTGGACACAAGTTTGTTCTTTTATATTATCGCAATATAATAAATTTATTTGTTACAAATTTTATCGAATGATGGCAATTGAATTTATAAATCTTCAAATTGAAGATACTTCGGCCAGTAAATCTTTTTATTACCTCGACGTTTTGATTTAAAAAAATTTTGTTCTCGTCATAAGCAAACAAAAATTAAAACATTTGGCAAAGCGTTAAAAATTATTCTAAATTTTTTTTTTTATCAGAATAATTTTCAACGCTTTGTAAAATGTTTTAATTTTTGTTTACTCCCGACGAGGACAAAAGATTTTTGTCGAAACGTCGAGGTAATAAAAAGATTTACTGGAAGAAGTATCTTTAATTTAAAGGACTATGAATGCCGGCCAGGCAGCCTCTCTCTTTACGATGAATATATAAATTTATTTTGTCTATAGATATTTCTAATACCAGTCTCTGATCACCGAGATATTTTCAGACATTCACAGAGGTAAAGAATTCTTGGAATCAGTCCTTCCATCAGGTTCCAGAGTGATATTTCAGAGATAGAGGAAGGAAGGTTGGGTATGAAGATGGATGACTCCAGCTCATCAATAATGATTTGTGCCAAATAGACTCACGCCATACTTTTATAATCGATAAAACTTTTCCTGACCCATTATTCCCTTTTTCTTCTTCTTTTCCTTTCTTTTTATTCACTAATATTATCTTCTTTCTAGTGTTATTTGTACGAATAATTCTTCCATATGTTCAAAACTAAAAGCTTGAGGGATGACTTTCTTTTGCAAATAAATTTATTTCGAGCTTTCGGGCAACGCCCTTCTACAGGAAAATTAAAAATACAGTAAATTAAATTATTTTACACTGAGATTAAGCGAGAAAAAATATAACAAACTATATAAAATAAATATCAGAAACAAACACACGTGAGACTACACGTGCGTCAGATACATATGGATAAATCAATAAACTGAAATTTTGATATTTGTGTATATATATATAGCGAATTTGAATGTCTAAAATATGAACTGACTCGAAATGAATTTATTTGCAAAAGAAACTCATCCCTCAAGCTTTTAGTTTTGAACATTCTATTAAGGGATTAGCCTATTAATTGATTTCTTCCATATGCTTAAAAGAAATATAAGATCTTAAGATGTTTCCAGAATATCAAAACAGGTTTTTCTATTCTTATTTTAATAATAGGTAAAGAACACAAAATTTGAAGAAATTAGACATGTAAATACACAGAAACTTTTGATCTAAGGAATTTATACCCACTGTCTACAATTAGATATAATATATAATTTAGAATGTCTTATAGTATAATTTATGGGAAGAGAGAGAGATTGATTGAAACTGATTTATTTCAATAACCATATAAGATTATAAATGGTTAAATACAGAATAAATATGAATATGAATAAATTTGATTATATAATGATAAATTATGAATAAATAGATAAAAATAATTGATAAATAAATATATATATATATATATTATAATTTAATAATTTGTATTCTAAAAGAAAATTGTGCTGAGTTATAGAATTTATATCTGTTGCTTGATTTTGGAATTGTTGAGATTATACTATGGTGATGCAGTCGTGGGAAAAATAATAATAAGTCTTGATCAGAGATTGTTTTAATTGAGCTAAAGTAATATATAAGAACATAATTTGATTAAAGTACTGCCTGGCTTAAGGCTAATAGAACAAGGAAAAACAAAATATTATTTACATAATTACAAACATGTTTGAGCCGACCAACGGGGAAGAACAACAACGAGTTTTTATATGCAAAGCGTGACCTCTGGCGGTCGATTTAGCAGTATTGTATCTATGAAATATATTTTTAAATAAAATATTATTTTAATATAACACTTTAAATAATACCTTTATATAACATATTTATATATATTAATTGAATAGCATATTTTGGATCAAAAATAAAATAAACATTTTATTTAATATAAATGCCAATATTTCAATAGGCTATACGCCTAACTTCGTCAGGGCTTTTCTTGTTTTTGAACTGCTTTGGTTCATCACGTGATGCCTTCACGCGACGATATATAAATATTTGCAACTCTGTGGGGATAAAATTTAAAATATATACACACAAAAAATATTAATAAGAATAGACTATATATGTACATTTATAAAAATTAAAAAATAATATATGATTCCTAATAAGTATAATAAAATAATTTTAAATCGATTTGAACTGTAGATATAATGGAGGTATGTCAATTTTTCTATTAATACTGTTGGTATCTTTCATTGAGGTCCAACTTTCTAAAAATAGTCTTGAATGTTGTTATATATAATTTCTGTTTTTTCAAAATTTGGTATATGGTCCTGTTTGAGTGCGTGATCTACTAGAAGTGATAATGGGCTATGGTTTTTAAAAGCTGTTTTGTGTTGATTTACTCTTTCTTCAAGAGTTTTACCGGTTTCTCCTATGTATGTTGCAGGGCATGATTTGCATGGAATGCGATATACTATGTTTGATTTAAATTGATGAATGCTATTATGTTTAGTGTTTGGATGGCGTAGAATTTCTTTCAGATTAGCTGTGGTTTTGTATCGGGTTTTGATATTGTAATTTTTAAGTATTCTTGTTATTCTTTCAATGCCATAATTGTATGGCAGTGCGCAGTATTTATTCGGTTCTTCACTATTGTTTGTAGGACTGTTGGTGGGCTTATATATATGTTTCTTGATGAAATTTGAAGGATATTCATTATTTTACATCTCATTGTAAAAAATGTTTTGTTCAGCTTTATTATTTTTAATATTTGAGGAGCAATGGGTGGAAATTCTTTTTGATTAATCATAAAATATCCGTTATAAAAACACTATCAAAAAGAATTTCCACCCATTGCTCCTCAAATATTAAAAATAATAAAGCTGAACAAAACATTTTTTACAATGAGATGAAAAATAATGAATATCCTCCAAGTTTCATCAAGAAACATATATATAAGCCCACCAACAGTCCTACAAACAATAGTGAAGAACCGAATAAATACTGCGCACTGCCATACAATTATGGCATTGAAAGAATAACAAGAATACTTAAAAATTACAATATCAAAACCCGATACAAAACCACAGCTAATCTGAAAGAAATTCTACGCCATCCAAACACTAAACATAATAGCATTCATCAATTTAAATCAAACATAGTATATCGCATTCCATGCAAATCATGCCCTGCAACATACATAGGAGAAACCGGTAAAACTCTTGAAGAAAGAGTAAATCAACACAAAACAGCTTTTAAAAACCATAGCCCATTATCACTTCTAGTAGATCACGCACTCAAACAGGACCATATACCAAATTTTGAAAAAACAGAAATTATATATAACAACATTCAAGATAAACATTCAAGACTATTTTTAGAAAGTTGGACCTCAATGAAAGATACCAACAGTATTAATAGAAAAATTGACATACCTCCATTATATCTACAGTTCAAATCGATTTAAAATTATTTTATTATACTTATTAGGAATCATATATTATTTTTTAATTTTTATAAATGTACATATATAGTCTATTCTTATTAATATTTTTTGTGTGTATATATTTTAAATTTTATCCCACAGAGTTGCAAATATTTATATATCGTCGCGTGAAGGCATCACGAGATGAACCAAAGCAGTTCAAAAACAAGAAAAGCCCTGACGAAGTTAGGCGTATAGCCTATTGAAATATTGGCATTTATATTAAATAAAATGTTTATTTTATTTTTTATCCAAAATATGCTATTCAATTAATAATTTCATATGGATTGCTCAATATTTAAGAATTTATATATATGTGAAAAAAATAGTACAAATGTGATATTGTACTGGGATAAGGTGCATAAATTAAGAAAAAGGCATCTCCTTATCGTGCAACTGGAATTTGCTGATGGCTTGCGCCATCTATCGGAATAAATATCAACTATTCGCGTTGATTTTTTTAAATTATTCCAGAATTGGCCGAAGACCCATTCTTGATTAAACAAGAAATATAATAAAATAAATATATATATAAATATATACAAGGTCTTCATTGGTGACGCCCACCGCGGGAAAGACTCCGCCACCGATGGACTGCGAGAGTTCTCTCCCACAGAGTGGGCAGTTCGAGGTGATAGCTGGTGATATGGAAAGAGAGTAATTGAGATTGAAACCATTTTTTAACATCGTTCATATAAGGTTATATCCTGACCAGGATATTTTTGATTTCATTTTTGATTTCAACACCTGATCTTTTTATCTTTTATTTTTTCTTTCATTTTTTTCATAAGGTTATATATATAAGGTTAAATAAAAAATATAAATTAGATTACATAATAATATAAAATAGATATAATGATATAAAAGAGGAGGGAGAAAACATAAATGTGCAAAAAGGGCACATATCATTTTAAAAATACATAAAAATATTACATTTCCACATAATCTTGTGCGGAATGCAAATGTGATGTAAGAATAGAGAAACAAAAGCAGATTTAGCAAATTCAGTCAGAGATCTATCTGTGTACCATGGGTTTAGACTATGGTCCTCATGAGTACAGGGGCCGCTTTGATTTTTTTTTTTTGTTTCTTAAGGATTTACATGCGTGCGCACACATAAGCTATATCTTATTAACTATATTTTATAGGATAACAATAAACTCCGTATATGGGTATAGAGTTAGAATTATGAATAGGCTTGAATTACATCAAAGCAATAGTCAATTTTTTAAAGATTCTGTGTAAAAAGAGATAACAATTTCAATATTATGATAAAAGCATCTCCTTATCGTGCAACTGAAAGTTGCTGATGGCGCAAGGAGATGCCTTTTTCATAATTTATGAACCTTATTCCAGTACAATATCACATTTGTACTATTTTTACACATTTTTAATATTTTTCTACATATTCCCCGTTTCGTTCGACGCATTTTTTGCATTCGGGACACCCACTTATGGAACCCAGAGTCAAAGGTTTCTGCCGCCTGGCCGCGTAGAAGCCTAAACCCGCTTCTTCCAACTAGTCATCGTCCTGGAATTGGGTTCCACCCAGGTCTTTCTTCAACTCGAGGAGTAGATTAAAGTCACTAGGAGCTACGTACGGGCTGTAAGGTGGGTGTGACACCAATTCCCTCTTTTCATAATTTTCTTTTTGTCATTTATTATTTGACTAGGGGGTCGGTGGAAGGATGGTCTAAACCGTTAGTTTTCGACCGCTACGATCGGGTTCGATTCCCGCATTGGGTACTTTTTTTCCAATAAAAAGAAAATGCTACAATGCCCCTAGATTCTTGAAAAAGTCCAACCCCACCAGCGAGTGCAATTAACCAAACGGGGCTCTGGCACATTTGTAAGCTTAAAGTCGAATTGCTTTTCACATGTGTAGACATGTGGTGCACTTACAGTGAAAGCAGTTGCTTTCTTCTACCCACCATGATTATCATGGCCTGTACCACCTGTACTAAAGATAAGCAAAGAATCATTTGACTTAATGTGAACTTACTAATAACATTTTTCTTGAAAATGAAGATACTTCGGCCAGTAAATCTTTTTATTACCTCGACGTTTCGACAAAAATCTTTTGTCCTCGTCAGGAGCAAACAAAAATTAAACATTCAGCAAGTCGTTAAAAATCTTTCTCAAGTTCCAAGGGCGTTCTCACGCGATATTCAAAATTTATTAGTAATAACAATTTTATTTCTTTCCTAATTTTAGTTATTCGTGTAAAATCATTTATAAACTACAAAATCAATTAATTTTAGGTATTTTGAATATTCGAAAATAGTTTTTTTTTCATGAAGTATGAATCAATTCTTTTTTTTTCGAATAAATAAAACATCACTCTAACCGCCTGCTTATTTTGTGAGATATAGCGTTGCAAAAATAATGGAAATTTCTGATCAACTGGTTCTGTTCACCAAACCACTCAGGAGAAGATTAAAATGGCTTTGTGTTTTCCAAACCAGTGAACTGGACTCCCCGGGTAGTTGGTGTTCTTTGTTCCACGAACCTGGTTTATAAATATATATATCTTTCTCGGTGGACGCTACCAATGAAGTGTTTGTATATATGTTATATTAAAATATTATTCTATTTAAAATTATATTTCATAGATCCAAATACTCTGTTAAATCGACCACCAGAGGTCATACCTCCCCTATAAAAACTCGTTGTTGTTCTTTCCCGATGGCCGGCTCAAAACTTTTGTATATTATGTAAATAATCTTTTGTTTTTCCTTGTTCTACTCGCCCTAAGCCAGGCAGTACTTTTATCAAATTATGCTCTTTTATATATTCCTCAGCTCAAATAAAGAAATCTCTGATCAAAATTATTTTATTATTCCCACGATTGCCTCACCATAGCATAATCCTCAACATGACCAAAAATACAACAGAAAATCTCATTTGTTTTTATAACATATATATACACTTGTACTATTTTTCACATATTTATATATGTTGTAATATATTCCAATATATACCTATATCCCCATGTGTTTTATGGTAAAAATATAATTGCCAAAGTGAAAGAAATAAAATTTCGAGTGAGAGACAGCCGGCGCCAGTGGAGGAAAAAGGTCCGAAAATAAGACGGGTTCCCAGGTGTACCCATTTCTTGCTCAAACAGATTAGTCCGCGTTGAGACACGATGATTGACAGACCCCTCTCGACAGTTCTCCTCTGACAGGTATCGGCTTCATTTGCTCTCTTGCCATCTCTATGGTGCCATCCAACATGCCTCGTCCTTTTGTGTAATCCCAATCACGCCTGAACCCACTCTAAACATTGTGGCCACCACGACTGCAAACCAACATGCCACACTACAGTCATCCAACAAAACAACAATCTACATTACTACATATATATATTCTAAAAAATAGAGCAATCCATAATTAAATCATTAGATAGTAAAAAGGCATATATTGGATTGAATAAAATATTTATTTTCCAATATTTCGGCTGGCTTAATACTAACCTTTATCGATGCATTACATTTTTGTATTAAATCATTAGATAGTAAAAAGGTACAAAAATGTAATGCCTCGATAAAGGTTGGCGTTCAGCCATCCGAAATATTGGCAAATAAATTTTTTATTCAATCCAATATATGCCTTTTTATTATCAAACATATATTTATGTCAAAATAAACGTCAAAGGCGCCCTTTGCTTCTATGGATTAATTTCCTCCCGGAAAATATACCATCTATATATATATGTGCGTGTGAAAAAATAGTACAAGTGTGAAATTGTATTGGGATATGGTGAATAAATAAAGAAAAGGGCATTTCCTTATCGTTATGATTCTGGTTTTTGGCTAAATCTGGAATAATTAGAAATCAATGAATATTTATATATAATATTATTTGAAAGAGAGAGAGATTGAGATTGAAACTGATTTATTACTATGCCCATATAAGATTATATATGGTTAATAACAAAATTGAATAAATAATATTGCCACGTGGAAAATTAGGGAAGACAAAAACTTCAGGAGGGGACAGCAATTTATTTCAGGGAAGGACAAAACTAAGAATGGTAAACAAAAGATAAGCCACGAGGGAAATTTACAGAGTAGCAAAATATAAGCATAAAAATGACCACTCTGTTAATAAAAATAATAAAATTAATTAATACTTTGTTACAATATTATATAATAAAAATCTGAACTTATCTGGTCCATGGACAAGACATCACAATCACCACCTTATATGTATAAAAACAAGTATCATTTATAAATAAACATTTATTTTTCTTAATACAACAACTCCTAGTCATTACTACCTTGACAATGTTCCTATTTATCAAATTTCCTAATGGAAAACGAAATCATAATTAAAATCACTTCTAATTTTATATATTATAGAAAAATGAAGACACAGCTATTATCATTCCAAAAAAAAAAAAAAAACGTTAGAGAAGACAAAAATAGAAAAACTTTCAAACCCTTGGTAAAATAATAGAAAAAAATTAAGAAGTTGGAAATAAAAAAAAAACTTTCTGAAACTGTGGCTTCCAAATTAAAAATGCATCAATCAACTGTTTTCTGTGTTATTAGAAAATATTAATATTTGAATACCAAAAAAAAAAAGGAAATGTTCTCATGTCAACTGTCAAATTAAATTGTAAAACGCTTTTTCTTAGGGGACGACTTTACTATATTTTCCTTCTAAATATGTAAATATATATATATATATATATATATATATATATATATATATATATTGTAAATATATAAAGCAAACATAACATTTTTGAGAGAGCGCGCGCAATATAACTTATAAATTAATATATACATAAATCTATATATAATATATAACATAAGATATATTTGTGAAAAATGATAATATTATATATACACTCATGGACAAAACTTAAGGAAGTTGTACCTTTTAGCATGTATATCGTGATTCAGATAATAACTATGAAAGATATTACCGTGATCTTTATTGAAAACACACGAGATAACCAAGTGAGAAAAAATTACATCTGTCTCCAAAAATAGACGAAAGACGATATCAAAATATGAAACCTCATTAAGTTTTGTCAATGAATGTATTTTGTAGAAGTTAATAGCATGCTCTTAGTTCATAAAAACCGCAATACTTGCTTTACATGAATTACCTTTGAAAACAAACGATTTTCACCAAATAATTTTCATTTAACAGATACAAGTACGCTTTTTTATTGTCACACCTTGAGATGTAGATGGTTTCTGTTCAGCTGTTTCCATTGTATTGTAGAATAAACCAGAACGATTTCTTATTTGCTCATCCGTTTCCATTGTACTGTAGAATAAACCAGAACGAGTTATCATTAAAAAGCTGACGTTTTATTTTGGTAAGCTTACAAAGAAAAAGAAGAGCCAACGCGAGCGCGCGTGACTGCACTATGTTAACGAAGAATAAACAAAAAAATATTAATTTGATTCAGAAAAATATGTGGATTTATGTGGATGTGTTTTTTCTGAATCAACCTCTAACCAACAAATGATATATTGGGAATATTAATTTGTTTAATAAGTGAAATTATTAATGAAAATATTTACATGAGTCTATGTTGACTGTGACAATATATTCACTGGATCGCCTTTTGACTATAATAATATCTATCTGTAATAGTGTAATGATATTTTAATTATTATTTGATGGACAATGCACAGGCTATTCCAATCTACACAAGATTGCTAACTCAAATATTTTAAGAATCAATTGTTTTTTTCTTTAACATATACAAGTACCCTTTTTTCAAATATTCACTTGATCACCTTTTAACTAAAATCATTTCTATCTGTAATAGTGCAATACTATTCTAATTCGTATTTGATGTTACACACACAACGCAGGCTATTCCAATCTGCACAAGGTTGTTACATCGAAATATTTTAAGAATTAATTGTTTTTTCTTTAACAGATACAAGTACGCTTTTTTTATATTCAATGGATAGCTTTTTAACTGAAATAATATCTATCTGTAATAGAGCAATGCTATTTTAATTAGTCTATGATAAACAACAGCAGTCCAAACACCCTCCAGCGAAAGCAAGTAACCACCTGCTTTTCACATGTGTGAACATGTGGTGCACTTACAGTAAAAGCGGTCGCCAACTTCTACTCACCATGATTATCATGGCCTGTACTACGTGTACTTGGGATAAGAAAAAAAAAACGCAGGCTATTCCAATCTACAAAATATTGTTTCCTCGAAATATTTCACGAATAAATCGTTTTTTTTTCTTTAACAGATCAAATTACGCTTTTTTATATATTCAATGGATAGCTTTTGATTCAAATAACTTATATCTGTAATAAAAAGAGAGATAGAAATTCTATTTTAATTATTATTTGATGGACAACGCAGGTCTATTCCAATCTACACAAGCTGTGTTTACTCAAGTTCCCGATAGCTAGCAGACAGGGGATATGATGAACGAGACAATTGATAAATGGACCAAATGTAATAACTATGGAAGGAAACCAATAGGAATTTATAATTCCCCGAAGGAATTAAAGCTTTTAAAACCTGTGGGCCAGAATTTTCCAGTAGAAGTAATCCCGTCTAATTATCATAATTAATAATCATTTGGCGTTTGGAATTTTCTCTTCATATTCCCTTTAATTAAGGAAACCCATTGATCTAATTATTGAGTTTACCTTTCACACACACACTTCCATTTAACCATTAGTCAAATTTTATAATTTATAATAATACATTTTCATATACTATTATAAATTTCATTTTAAATACGAAACTATTATAAACGCATATGATTCTTTTAAAAATAAAACCATTTCTACTGCCCTTACTGCAATGTAAAAATTAAAGGGAGGGCCTGGCTCATCAGTTGTGAACCCTCCCAACAGTTTCGCCAGTTTAATCTACCATACCGCTGTTATATTGCATTTTTGGAACTTCCTTTTATAGTGAAACTGATGTTAGACTCTTGGAATGGGTATTTTAGATGAACTATGGACATAAGCTTTGAGGACAGCAGAATTACATACAATTATAAATATATAATTTTTATTTTCAATCATTTTTTTAATTTAAAGTTTTAATTTTTGTGTGTTCCTGACGAGGACAAAAGATTTTTGTCGAAATATCGAAATAATACGGCGAACACAAAATAATACATAATACAATATATATATGTTATATAAAAATATTATTTCATTAAAAAATATATTTCATAGATTCAAATATTCTGTCTAAATC
The DNA here is from genome assembly GCA_030710605.1 of Cordylochernes scorpioides. Lineage (NCBI taxonomy): Eukaryota > Metazoa > Arthropoda > Arachnida > Pseudoscorpiones > Chernetidae > Cordylochernes > Cordylochernes scorpioides. Next base: position 92,520,270 of record CP092874.1, on the reverse strand, counting down.
GACCGCCAGAGGTCATGCTTTGCATTTAAAAACTCGTTGTTGTTGTTCCCCAATGACCGGCTCAAATCTTTGTACATTATGTAAATAATATTTTGTTTTTCCTTGTTCTACTCGCCTTAAGCCAGGCATTACTTTTACAAAATTATGTTTTTCATATATATTCCTTAACTCAAATAAAGAAATCTCTGATCAAAACTATTTTATTATTCCCACGACTGCGAAACAATATCGTAACATACTCATGTATACCAAAATAAAGCAACAAATAATAATTATTCCATATATCAATCTAATTCCAAAATACAACAGAAATCTATTTTATATAATATATATACATAATAGAAACACATTATATATTACATCTAAAAATATATAAAGGTGTGTTCCAGGGTTGAGTTTCTTGTTCAACTTTTTATTTTCAAGTTTTCAGACTTGTCAGTCCTTTAACAGGATTATGACGTTAATAAATTGATGAAATATACTATTTTTATATATAAACTAGACGGGTGACCCGGGCTTCGCCCCGGGATTGACCCGTGTGCATATCTACCCGAGTGATATATATTTAGATAAGATTTTTTAAATAATTGTTTGTTATTAGCATTATCTATTTGTTTGCATCAGCATAATTTAATCTAATCTTTGATAGAGGGCGCTGTTCGTAAGCTAAGTAGAATAATTTGAATATATAGTTTTAATAATTGATTTATATATTTTTTAAAATAGCCTATCGTCTTCCCCGTATTTTTTTACCTATGTATGGAAATTTTGGTTTGAATTAGTGAACTACTGCGAATTTGTATACCGGACATACAACCAAACAAACATACAAACAAACAAACATACAAACATGGATTTTATATATATAGACTAGCGGACCCGCCCGGCTTCGCCCGGGTTTTACCCGAGTGAATGTTTGTCTAACGAACATTTGTTAAAAAAATTCTCTTTAAACTTATAAAACGTACTCGGCTTCGCCCGGGGTTTTACCCGAATAAAGGTTTGTCTAGCGAACATTTGTTAAAACAATTCTCTAAAAACTTATTAAAAAATAAAAAAGATATATTTTGATAATTTGAAACTCGTAAATTTGAATCTCTCGATAAAGTGAACATTTTTTCTCGGTCCCTGTGTGCCTTGTCATCCTGAATTTTGTCTTTCCTAATTTTCTACATTAGAAAATCATAGTTTTATCTAGTGAACATTTTTTCCCGGTCCCTTGAGAAATACTCGATAAGTTGAATAAAATCAATATTAATTGGTTCCCTCGGTAATTGGAAGTTAAAGGAATAGTATCTTCGCCTTGGAATTGTATCATTATTCTTGTCGCAAATAAATTGCCGTGTCATCCTGAGATAATCTTACTTTTGATAAATAATATTTAAGATAACAAACTAAGTGATAAGAAAACTTGTTATCATCGTCACAATGGGAGCGCTGCTTGCGAGTTAAATCTACAAATCTGCAAATAACTCTAAGGATATTCAAGATATTCATGAAATTATTTTTCAAAAACCTTCCCGGTGATATACCTAATAATATCCCAAAATTTCACGGCGATTGGATGTATGGTTTTTGAATCTATAGAGTACAGACAGACATTCAATTTTATATATATAAGATAAAATAAAAGAATTTTAAAAATTGTAAAAAAAAAAAAATGCATCGGCCGGGAATCGAACCCGGGCCGCCCTCGTGGCAGGCGAGCATTCTACCACTGAACCACCGATGCTTAAAAAAATGGCCATATTTAGGTATTCATTCCATTCCGGATTAGTCCGCGTAAAAAAAGTTCTTCAAATGAAAAAAAAAAAGAAATAGCCAAAAATACTAATCAAAATGCAGCCGAAAATTTTCCTCAGGTTTATAAAAAGCGACATGCAAAATATGGTACCAATTGGTTCAGTAGTTTTTGAGTTTATCGCGAAACAGACAGACAGACAGAAATTGACTTTTATATATATATATAGAGATTTACTCTTCATTGTTGGCTTTTTATCTTACATTCACTCTGTTGGCTTTTTATATTTCATTCACTCTTCATTGTTGGCTTTTTATCTTACATTCACTCTGTTGGCTTTTTATATTACATTTACTCTTCATTGTTGGCTTTTTATCTTACATTCACTCTTCATTGTTGGCTTTTTATATTACATTTACTCTTCATTGTTGGCTTTTTATATTACATTCACTCTTCATTGTTGGCTTTTTATCTTACATTCATTCTTCATTGTTGGCTTTTTATATTACATTCACTCTTCATTGTTGGCTTTTTATCTTACATTCATTCTTCATTGTTGGCTTTTTATATTACATTCACTCTTCATTGTTGGCTTTTTATCTTACATTCATTCTTCATTGTTGGCTTTTTATATTACATTCACTCTTCATTGTTGGCTTTTTATCTTACATTCACTCTGTTGGCTTTTTATATTACATTTACTCTTCATTGTTGGCTTTTTATCTTACATTCACTCTTCATTGTTGGCTTTTTATATTATATTTACTCTTCATTGTTGGCTTTTTATCTTACATTCATTCTTCATTGTTGGCTTTTTATATTATATTTACTCTTCATTGTTGGCTTTTTATCTTACATTCATTCTTCATTGTTGGCTTTTTATATTACATTTACTATTCATTGTTGGCTTTTTATCTTACATTCACTCTTCATTGTTGGCTTTTTATCTTACATTCATTCTTCATTGTTGGCTTTTTATATTACATTCACTCTTCATTGTTGGCTTTTTATATCATATAGAAAATCATAGTTTTATCTAGTGAACATTTTTTCCCGTGTCACATTGCCGTGTCATCCTGAGATAATCTTACTTTTGATAAATAATATTTAAGATAACAAACTTAGTGATAAGAAACTTGTTATCATCGTCACAATGGGGGCGCTGCTTGCGAGTTAAATCTACAAATCTGCAAGTAACTCTAAGGTTATTCAAGATATTCATGAAATTATTTTTCAAAAACCTTCCCGGTGATATACCTAATAATATCCCAAAATTTCACGGCGATTGGATGTATGGTTTTTGAATCTATAGAGTACAAACAAACAAACAAACAGACAGACAGACATTCAATTTTATATATATAGATTATTATTTACATGTTTTAAATATTTATGAAATTGAGAGGGAGAGCGAAAATATATTACATTCTTTGTGTGTTAAAAACAAATTTTTGAAAATATACGTGCATGGTGGAGGATACGTGCTTCTTGAATGATATCTCGAGATTTCAAATTAAATTTAATAAATTCGTGAACTATTATGCATTACGGCGAATAATATTGGTATTTCAATTTTTGCAAGTGTTTACGAACTTTTGGACAACCTTGTATATTTATTGTATATGTAAATATGCAACGACAGAATTAGAATGAATCTGGTCTTTGTTTTATGCAATTTATGAGGCTTTCTTCAAGTCCTGCCCATTCTGTTACTCCACTTATTTTAATTAGCGTTATTATGATTTTTAGATCAAATGTGAGATTCCAATTCAATTATTTAATTGATTTTTATATTTATTTCATAGTTTCATGTATTCATTGTTCGAAGGAGACAAAAGCAATTTTGGGTTCAAACTTAGTTATCTCGTGTATCCTCATTAAAGATCACTGTAATATCTTTCAGAGTTATTGTCTGAATCCAGATATACATGCCAAAAAGTACAACCTCCTAAGGTTTTTCTAGGATTGTATCTTTCAGAGTTATTGTATGAATCCTGATATACATGCTGAAAGGTACAACTTCCTTAAGTTTAGTCCATTAGTGTATTTTTCAGGGTTATTGTCTGAATCCCGATATACATGCTAAAAGGTACAACTTCCTAAAGTTTTGTCCATGGGTGTATCTTTAAGAGTTATTGTATGAATCCCGATATACATGCTAAAAGGTACAACTTCCTAAAGTTTTGTCCATGGGTGTATCTTTAAGAGTTATTGTATGAATCCCGATATACATGCTAAAAGGTACAACATCATTACGTTTTGTTCATGAGTCTATTATTCATTTTGATTTCATTTTTATGTACACATTTTTCTACATATATTGAAAAAGAGCTTCGACCAAGCTTTCAAAATTAACAGTAATATAATACACCAGTGTCTATATATTCTATTTTCCATTTATTATTATTTTATTCTACGAGTATAAGAATTTTATCATAATGATTCATGAGATAATCTATTTGTATTATCGGTTAAATTAAAAATGCAAAATATCTCTCAACTATATTATACTATCTGCTTATGTTGTTGCTTATTTGTTTAATGTATATGTTTATTCAATGCTCTTTTTCTTAATTGTTTATTTTATTTTTGATAATTCTGTTAACTACTCTACTACAATTATTGTAAACAGTTTCACGAGCAATTATCCAGATAGGATATAGCGTGTCTTGTTTATAACTGGTAAATAAATAAATAAAACTATACTCTATATTACGGGGTGGGTAGAAGGATGGTCTAAACCGTTGGTTTTCGACCGCTACGACCCGGGTTCGATTCCCGCATTGGGCACTTTTTTATGTTTAAAAAAAATGCTCCAATGGCCCCCGATTCTTGCAAAAGTACAACCCCACCAGCGAGTGCAAGTAATCAAACAGGGCTCAGGCACATTTGTAAGTGCAAAGTCGAACTGCTTTTCACATGTGTAGACCTGTAGTGCACTTACAGTAAAAGCAGTCGCCTACTTCTACCCACCATGATTATCATGGCCTGTACCACGTGTACTAGGGATAAGCAAAAAGAAATTCTATATTCTCAAAATTCTTGTTAATATTTCCAATAGAATCCAATCTCCATCTCCCAAGCTGTGTGATAATCTAGTAACAGCTCTAATTCTGAGTATGTGAGGAATTCCAATAATTTTGCCGCAGAAACCCATCCTAGAAACTAAATTGATTTCTGAGAATTTTAAAGCGCTTATATTAATTAGAAAAAAATCAATTTAAACCTAATGTAAAATTAATTGAAGACTAAGTTTAACAACTCGATTTTATCTTCTATTGTTTCTCCTTTCATTAAAACCTTAATTGGCTGTGCACAGGATCGTTAAAAAAACGCTGACAGATAAGATTGTTTTAGCACCTTTGTTTAGTGTACAAACAAGGTTTTGCCATCAACTCTAACTTGGAAGTTTATTACGGCTTGTTTTATCTTACGTCGAAATTATCAATAGGTTAATCAACAGAATTCAGTTCAATTAGTACCTATTTAAAAAGACAGATGGCGTTGATAAATCAATCTAAAGAGACAAAGGTCACCTCTCCCTTCAAAATAGACGTCAAAACTAGACGCCATCTATTGACCGTCGCCGCAAATTAGCGGCCTCGGGTCGGTGACAAAGCCACAACACCAGCTTTGGAAAACTGAAAAGCGTCCAGCTAAAGACCATGGTTTGGGGCTAATGGTCCTCGTCAGCCTAGTGCGTACTTTATTCCATGAGATCCACACGTGATTCAGTTTGCCAAAGTTGGTGTTGTGGCTTTGTCACCGACCTGAGGCCGCTAGTTTGCGGCGACGGTCAATAGATGGCGTCTAGTTTTGACGTCTATTTTGACGGGAGAGGCGACCTTTGTCTCTTTAGATTAATATCCTTCCGGCTAAATTTCCATCTATATTGAAAAATCAAGTTGTTAACACCAAACGTAAACATTCTTCAAATGCGAATGCGAAAATCTTTGTAATCATTCATACTAAACCCATAAAAGAAATATTTGTCTACGGTAACAGATGGAAAAGGGTTCGTATAAACACCATCCAGCTTTGGTTCTACTCATTTACATGTTTTCATATCCAAAAGCCAAAAGCGAATTATTGATTTATTTATTTATTATCAATACAGACACGATATCCTCACAAGGGATGCTTATGTCAAGAAACAACACTAAACTTAGATACTATATTACTTAAACAAAATCTAATTGATGTAAATAATTATATGTAAATAATCTTTGTCAGGACTAGAATGACGAATCCTGTATGGGACTTTGATTCCAGTAAAAGGCTTGTTGCTGCTGTTGTATATAGTCACAGTGTAGAAAATACTATACTATATCTACTACATATAGGTTTCTCTCTGTATTCTTAGTTCTCTTCTCTTCAATTACTCTGTAAACTGGCGAATCCTTTATAGGACGAGATGTCCTCAATAAAGGCTTTTGTTATTTGTTGCATATTACACAAACAATTGAATAATTACAAGGTTTGAGTAGAGTTTAAAGAAGAAAAGAAAGAACTGACTATTAATGATAAAATTGTGAAAAAAAGTTTTAAAATTACAAAATATTTTCTCACAATGAGTTTCTTTTTATCACAAAACGCTAGCTTTCAAGTGATAATCGCTCTTCAACGGGTTTAATAAAACATCGACTATATCTTACAAGAAATATTTACAAATACATACGCGCGCAGCGTGGATATTTACAATTCAGTTTTATTAAGCCCGTTGAAGAGCGATTATCACTTGAAAGCTAGCGTTTTGAAATAAAAAGAAATTCATTGTGAGAATTTATTTTGGTAATTAAAAAAAAAGCTAATCACTGATGCTATGCTATGTATATCCATCTGAGACAAAACATCGTGAGATGTACTGCTGAAATGATTCCAAAATTAAATGAATCCATGAATTATTTAAATAAAATCCCATTTTTACAAAAACAAAATGTAAATTATCAGGCTTATTGGGACACGTTTCTTTTGAAAGATTTCAATCATATATCCCTCTAGCATTCGGAAACGAAAGCCCATCTACAGGATAAAACATTTTACACTGAATCGCCAATAGAAGTATTTTATTATTATTCATTTATTTATTTCTTCAAGATAATAGTCTTTGACGATTTCAATATTTGTTCTTGACTTTGTTCTTGAATTATGCCATCCATTACCAGCTAATAATCATTATAAATTATCAATAAAACAATACAATTTGACGAGTTTAATATTTGTTTTTGACTCGTGCTTTGTATGTTGTACTATATTCGAAAAATCACGTGAGAACGCCCTTGCAACCTCAAAACAATTTTTAACGCCTTACCAAATGCTTTATTTTTATTTATTTCTTCAAAAATATTTTTGTTGAAACATTGAGAAAATGAAACTTTAACTGGCTGAAGTATCTATTTCTATTGATGATTTAATGTAAAATGTTTTCTTTTTAATTTTATTTCAACACACAAAACGCGATTTTCCGGCTAGGGATAATTGCTTCGATTTACATATTTTAAACAGAAACAGTTATAAACACATTATACAAGAAAAAGTAATTAAAAAGAGAAACAACAATATATATTAGGAACCTGAATCTTTCAGGTTAGAAAGATAATCATAAATATATCTACAAAAATAGTCAAATCTATGATAATTATCTCTAGTATTTACAAATTGATATAGATCTACAACATTATTTATTGTCTGTTGTCTACCGTTGAAGAAGAGTGAGCATTCCAGCAGTAGGTGTCTCGAGTCCTGGAATTCGTTGCCACAATGACAGCTAGAGTCTTCAACCACTCCAATTTTTTTTATAAAAATCCCTTAAAATTTTCATGGTTCGTGTAAACTGGGTATTATAAAAATTGGAACGGAAAAATGTTGGAATTCAAATTGGAAAATATTTTCTCCTGTTGAAAAACGTTCGGGTCCGAGAGCTAGAGAGAGATTCACAAATTTTAATATTTTAAAAGAAACCTTCGGATACCTGATTTTCAAATTTTGATAGTTAAACAATCAATCCCTACCTCTCAGAGAACAAATGTTAACTTTTTATAACCAAATTATAAATAATAGTACACCTATCCCCCGATTTACACGGTACTTGTTTTACACGTTTTCGCTTTTACACGGTTTTTCAAATAAGTTTTTTTTTATCGCACTATACTAAATGCTACTGTGATTGAAAACATGCGCTGTGTATACATCTCACGAGGAATCCTGAGCTTATGTGCTGACTACATATTTTAACCTGTCAATGCATTTTATTTTTATTTCTGTGTACACCTATCCCCCGATTTACACGTTTTTCTCAGGAACGTATCTACCGTGTAAATCGGGGGATAGGTGTATTTATCTTTGTTTAATTTCTCATTGATTTTTCTAACAATAAACTAAGTTAACGTAAACGCGTACAAGGTTAGCTTTTTTTGATTAATCAAGAATGGGTATTTGGCCAATTCTGGAATAATTAAAAAAACAACGAGAATAGTTGATATTTATTCCGATAGATGGCGCAAGCCACCAGCAAATTTCAGTTTCACGATAAGGAGATGCCTTTTTCATAACTTAGAAGTTTTGTTTTTCAAATAAAAAATAAGAAAGAAATTTTATAATTCAAAGACATATCATATAAAATAGAAAATTCACTTATTAATACTATTTAAATGTAATTCTACTGTCCTAAAAGCTTATGTCCATAGTTTGCTTGGATACCATTTCTAAGATTCCGCCCTTCAGTGTAGTATATATAAGCAGAATGATCCAATACAGTATTAGAGCTCTAAAGAAGTGGTCTGGTAGATTAAATTGGCAAACGCTGAGAGGATTCACCACTGATGATCCAAGCCCTCTTAATGTTTTTTCATCGCAGTAAGGACAGTAGAAGTTTGATTGATTTGTGAAAAGAAACATTCGTGTTTCAATATTTTCATTTATTAATATTACTTATAAATCCTTTTTTTCAACTTTGAAAAAGTCTTTAATGAAAAGAGTTATTTCTAAAGCTTGAATTTCTATTATAGATATTCAAACATTTTTTTCTAATTTTGAACTGAACAGTTAAATTCCAAATTAATCTCTCTATTAGGACTTTGATTTATTTATAATACAATATAATGCGGCTTGTGATTGTAAAACGACATTTGAAAATTATCCCGCATGTGTTTCTTTTGAACGAAAAATAAAAATTTATTTCAAGGAGAAATAACGATCATTTCTAACCTTAGGAATGAGGTATGAAAGGATGATAAACGGAAAAATAAAAGCCTAGTGGACATGACATCTTCCGGGTAAGCGGAACACTCTGGGTTCGATTCCAATCCCTGGACACTTTATTTATCCGTTTATCATTATCCATCACAATTCATCCTTTCATACCTCATCCCTAAGGTTAGAAATAATCGTTATTTCTCCTTGAAATAAATTTTGATTTTTCGTTCAAAAGAAACACATGCGGGATAATTTTCAAATGTCGTTTTACAACTTTGGTTTATAACGAATAAAAACATTAAGACGCGAATGTTTCTTTTCACAAATAAATCTAACTTCAATTGTTATTACTATGATGAAATAATATTGGGAGGGCTTGGCTCATCAGTGGTAAACCCTCCCAGCGGTTTTGCCAATTTAATCTACCAGACCGCTTCTTTAGAGCTAATACTGTATTGGATCATTCTGTTTTATATGCTACACTGAAGAGTGGAATCTTATAAATGGTATTCAAGCAAACAATGGATATAGGCTTTTATGAAACTCTGGTTTATGAAATTTACCTCAACGTTTACACGAGAATTAAAAGGGAGATTTAACTAAGCATACAAGAGTTTCTTGACACCTAACGCTGTGTAAGATATTGGAATAAATTTCAATTTTCACTTTACGTTACAAGAATTTCTGGCAATTTCCAGACGAGGAAAATTAGCAGGTGTCGGGGGAATGATCGTCTGATATTCCCAATTAACTGACAACCAGACGATGACTTCTCGCAATTACTTAAAATTACCAATTAGATTTTCCAACTCGAAATTGTTAATTTCCTTTAACTCTTTATTTGATTGGTTCACTAACACTTGGGCCATTGGTGATTAAGCTAATAAATAATTTATATTTCAATTTCTCTTGAATAATTATTTTAATACGGTATATCTAATCTTCTGGAATAATTAAAAAATCAACGAATAGTTGATATTTATTCCGATAGATGGCACAAGCCATCAGCAACTTTCAATCGGACGATAAGAAGATGCCTTTTTTCTTAATTTATGAACCTTATTCCAGTACAATGTCACATTTATACTATTTTTTCATATGTAATATTGTCACTCAAAACTTAGGATAAAGAAACTTTAAGATACCATGACAATTTATAGAAACATTATAGCCATAGATTTGGCCCAGCCACAACACCAGCTAAACACCTCTTTGGCAGATTGTGAAGATTCTGTTAGATCCCTTGTGGATCTCTTGGAATAAAATCCGTCTTAGGCTGACGAGGGCCATTAGCTCGAAACCATGGTCTCTAGGTGAACGCTTCTTAGTTTGCAAAGCTGGTGTTGTGGCTTTGTAACCGATTTAAGCCGCTAGTGTGCGGTGAAGGTCAATAGATGGCGTCAGCTTTAGACGGGAATGGCGACCTATGTTTCTATGGATCAATTTCCTCCCGGCAAATTTTCCATTTATGACAATAGCAAGAAATTGAGCGGGGAAAATGGACTTGTATTGATCTCATGAGACTGAAAGAAATCCCATTCCTGTTAAATTCCTTGAATCCTAAATATACAAAAAATCAAAAACTTACTTCAGACAGACTTTATTTTTGCTTATATCTAGTACACGTGATACAGGCCATATTAATCATGGTGGGTAGAAGTTGGCGACTGCTTTTACTCTAAGTGCACCACATGTCTACACATGTGAAAAGCAGTTCAACTTCGCACTTACATATGTGCCAGTTTGGGTATTTGCACTCGCTGGTGGGGTCGGACCTTTACAAGAATCGAAGGCCATTGGAGCATTTTTTTTTTAATCAGAAAAAAGTGCCCATTTGCGGGAATCGAACCTGTTTAGGCCATCCTTCTTTGAGAAATAAATAAAATATTGTTTGATGTAGCTATATATTTTACAAATCAAATCCCAACCAACAATTGATCTTTAAAGCTATCATCAGAATTCAGAGACACTTCGGTCAGTTAGGCTTTTTTATTTTCTCGACGTATCGACAAAAATATTTTATCCTCGTCAAAAAAACAAAAGATATTTGTCAAAACATCGATAGAATAAAAATACATTTACCAGCCAAAGTGTCTCTTAATTAGAAGAACTATGAATGCCAGCCAGGTAACCTCTAAATAACACTATAAACACATACAGCTTTATTAAGACCATCAGTCTTATACAGATTCACCACAGGAAGGAAGCATAGATGGAGCTCCTATACTCAAGGCAACATAAAGCCCAACAGCCTCCAGGCCCGATGCATGTCCAGTGTGGCTACAATGTATAAATTATATATACACACAGCTTTATTAAGACCACCGGTCTTATAAGGATTCAACACAGGAAGAAAGCATAAATGGATCTCCTATTCTTAAGGCAGCACAGAACCCAACAACAGCCTCCAGGTCCGACACATGTCCAGTGGCCACAGAATCCACCGTGCATAGGTTAGCGTATCACTGAAAAGACGAGTGTGGAATCAGAGTCGCGTTTTAATACCTGTACCTAACACTATATGAAAAAAAAAGAGACAATTTCAAATTAAAAATAATTTCTAATTATTATAATTCGTAAACCATAATGACTTTAAACTATAATGAGATAGAAAAAGAAAATGAAGAAATGAAGAAAAACAGGACCTCTCTCAACAACAAAAATATTTAAAACATATTTTCCTTCTCTATAGAATGCGCCTTTAAATAAATGCAGTAAAATCTCAGAACATTCTGGTTGCCATAGCAACCTCTCTCTACTCCTCCAGTTTTTTATGAAACAATATTTTACATGCGTGTGGGCGGGATACTGAAAAATCTTAATTTTTTTTGATGGTTTAACTTTTAATTTATTTATGAATAGATTTAATATATATCGTGACTTTAATCAAATATACATTGATATATTATAGATAAAATTAAAGACATGTTTAATCCATTAATAAAAGCATAATTAATAAAGAACTAGAGTTAACTTCAATATAAAAACTAAGAATTTTTATTTTAACCAACTTAATTAAAATGTGAAAT
>CP092874.1:92468879-92508206 GCA_030710605.1 Cordylochernes scorpioides | reverse complement strand
GATATTTATTCATTCAATTTAAAACGTGATATATCTTAGGGAGACTGATGCTGTTATACATGTATGTCTTTACATTTGTCTATACACATTTACAATACGAAAAATATTTTTAAACATAGTACAAATAATTTTAAAATATAAAATAGGCGTTATTGTTAATTTTCAAAATATTCACAACTATATTTTACAAAATTTATTTTGTACATAATATAAATATATATATCAATTTTTTTTCTCCCCATTGAATATAACAAAATATTTTTAAAAACTTAATGCTGTAGACGTTATGTGGCGCTGAGTTTGTTGTTGACACACTTTAAAATGTTATAACACCTTGATAAAGGTTGGCGTTCAGCCAACCGAAATATTGGTAAAATAAATTATATTTTGATCCAATATATGTCTTTTTAATTAAACATTTACAATAATTTTACTACGTGGCGGGTCGGAGAAGCAGCACAAGTAAGAGACTACCCTGTAGGGTGAAGTACGGTGTTGTGAGCCCCGAACCGCTACGGTAACCGTGAACAGGGAACTCTGAAATGTGGCTGACTAACGGGGCAATAGCACCCCTCCCATCCCATGAAGCAAAAGAATCATGGACAACCCCACCACAATAATTTTAAGCCGTAAAGTATAGTCATATGATATTAACAAGGAGAAAGAGAAAAAATAAAACATCTCCATCAAATATTTACATAACATTGTTCAATCATCATTAATATTAAAAGAGAAGAGAAAAAAAATAAGAGTTTTATACATTCTAAGAAAAAATAAAGATTTTAAATCTAAACGAGAACAGATAACTGTGTACTCTACTAGTATATGAAAAGATTCACAAATTCATTCACACACACACATAAGGTTATTAAAATACTACCTAACTCTAAAGATATTAATGTAACTCACTTATATAGAATAATATGAATTACTACTAATAAGAATTAATTGCAAGTTTTAATAATTAAATAATTCATTGCTAAAGCAGAGAGAGAGAGAGAGAGATAATCTCAATCAAAATAAATTTATACGAAAACCTATCACTCCTTAGGACTGATATTTATATATTGGCTTGTAAAAAGAGTTCGTTCGGTTTTGTATCCCTTTGTTTCATAACGGTTTTTGTTGTTATACGGTAATTTGTTTATATTCTTTAAATAGTACTTGTTTCTGCTCTACAAACCTGTATTATTTGTTTTTTGAAAAACGTAATTTTTTTGTCCTTTTGCCAGGCTTCAAAATGGAATATCCAGGAGGCAAAAATCAACATTTCGACATTTGTTTTCTTCGCTTTTCATCGAAGTCAAAAAGCAGCCGAAGAAGCTCGGGACGTACTCTTCGAACCTTGCACTAACCAATTACCACCTTTTCCGCTCCATGTCAAACCATATGAGAGGCATTACCTTCGATGATGAAGAGGACCTCAAAACCTGGCTCAACAACTTCTTCGACACCAGACCGGGCGATTTTTGGCGGAATGGCATCAACAAACTAGTCGAACGTTGGGAGGAGGTCGTAAATAATAACGGAGAATACATAATTGATTAATTAATTGTTATAATTAATGTTCTTTTTGTCTAAATATAATTTTCGAATAAAACCGAACAAACTTTCTTTACAACCCAATAGTTTCAGAAAAATAACTGGAGGTATGAGGCATAATTAGAGTTTTACAAATATATTCGAATTTCACTTGTGTACTTTTTTTCACATAGTTTGGCGATCTCACACTCTTACACGTATAAATACGCATTACTTGAGTTTTCAGGATACCCCAAAGAGACCAGATATTTTGGTTGACATATAATTGACATACAAACACCATATAAATAATATAACACATTGCAAAGAATTTCACAGATATTAACAGATTTGAAATAAATATAGTAATTAAAAATAATAAATATGACGACATTTGAAAATTATCCCGCATGTGTTTCTTTTAAACGAAAAATAGAAATGTATTTTTAAGGATAAATAACGATTATTTTTAACCTTAGGGATGAAGTATGAAAGGATGAATTGTGAAGAGTAATGATAAACGGAAAAATAAATGTTCCCATCCCTGGACACTTTTATTTTTCCGTTTATCATTACTCTTCACAATTCATCCTTTCATACTTCATCCATAAGGTTAGAAATAATCGTTATTTCTCCTTAAAATAAATTTTGATTTTTCGTTGAAATGAAACACATGCGGGATAATTTTCAAACGTCGTTTTACATTCATAAGCCATATTATATTGTATTATAAATAATAAATATATTGATTAGGTGTGCCAAAATTTATATAGGGTTATACCTCTCTGAACCAATTGAAAACTCAATAGGAAATGTGGTAAAGCTCTGTTGAAATATGTAGCCATTATATTTTAAATATTAAAATGTTAGAGAAGGATGAACAAATGTATCGATATAAAGGTAGGTCAATTGATCCTGTCGAAACTCCATAAACGTCAGGTTATTAGTATTCCGTCAATATTATTGTTATGGACAACAGTGAATGGAAATTGTACAGCTATGGTGCTTCTTCGGTAAAAACATTTTCCTCTATGTTTTTGTGTGTTTGTTTGTAAATATGCGTGATTGTGCGTTTGTTTGAATGTATATGTTTGTATGTGTTCGTGTATATATTTTCTTGTTGTGTGCGTTTTTGTATTTTGGGTATATGGTTGTGTGTATGTTGTGTGTGTGTCTTTGTTTGTCAATAGACAATTAAAACATCTTTATTGATTTCTTAGTCAATATTTACAGAATAAAAATTACATCGATAAAATAATTATTTACAGTCAGCCAAGTAGTCTTCCCCACATCGATAGTGTGTGTTTGTGTGCGTTTTTTTTATTTGTGGGTGTATGTTTGTTAACATGTTTGTGTGCTTTTTTGTATTTTTGAGTGTATGCTTGTGACATTGTTTGTGTGCGTTATTTTGTTTGTAAGTGTTCTTATGTGTAGTTTTGTATGTTTTGTGTTGGTGTTAATATTTGTGTGTGTGTGACAATTAAAACTGAATTTATTGACATACTTGTCAATATTTACATTCCATCAAGAGTTAAGAAATATTTACAGTATTCTTGGAAGTGGGAATTCACATCAGGCGGAGCCCTTCCCGAAGAGACGTTTTGGTCTCAGTCGGTAGCTATAGAGCTGCCTTGAATTTGAACAGTCCGTCGAGAGTAGTCTGGTCGCCACCCCGGGCGCGCTCTATGACGGTGTCCAAGAAGCCCGAAAGAATCCTCCTTTGGTCTCGCGGTATGTTATGAAAGTGATTCCATGCGTCCTCGTAGCACAGGACCGAATTAATGATAGGATCCTCATCGATCCACTCGAGTATGGGTCTCAAGATGTTTCTGTGGTCCAATTCCTTGAAAGTGTCACGGAGCCATCTCTTACGGTCTTCATCGGTCTTGATAGGCATAGCAAGCAGAGAGGCCGCCCTAGTTGGGGCCGATTCCTTCCTTTGGGGAACGGGCGGCGTCGGCTTAGCAGGCCGTGGCGCTGTCAGTGTGGGTGTTGGAGGCACTGCCGCCGGTCCTGTCCTCAGCACGGACTTGACCTGACGCAGGACTTTGTAAACGCTGGTGTTGCTTCCGGGCTTCAGGCCAAGGAGCCGCTTAATCATGCCGGCAAGAGCCTCGTTCTGCGGAGGTGTCAGGAGCGGTCCTTGTCTTTGGGCCCTGGTCTTCGAGGAGAGGAGGTCCAAGATCTCCTCCCGCCCAAAACCAAGAGCGTCCGTCTCAGCAAAGGACACGGCGGGGCTTTTCCGAATCAAGGTCACGAGGTCCTCCCTCGTGGATTTCCTGCTTGATGCTGTTGAGGAAGCGGAGGACTCCTCTATGGTAGTCATTTCGATGTCCTGTACAGAGGGCTGCGACTTCGCCGATTGAGGGCTCACGGAACCCCCAGGTGCCCGCAAGGGCGAAGCAGGTGTCACAGGTGGAGGGGGAGGTGGCGTCTCCTCCGCAGGTGAGGCCAAAGGCGCTGGTGGTGATGACCGGAGTGCAGCAGGTGGAAGGAGCGCTGCTCGGCTCGCGGGAGGCACGTCGGAGACCTCCATGGCTGGACTGGGGGACGCCGGAGGTGGAGGCTTGGCAGATGGCTGCTGAGGCAGCTTGGGCGCAGTCGCTGGTGGGACGCTAGTGGGAGAGGTGGGTGTGGCCGGTCCAGGTTCCGTGGTTCGCCCTGCGAGCAGGGGGCAGTTGGCCCTGCGATGTCCTTGGCCACGGCACCTGGAGCACCTGATCCCAGAGGACAGGTACGCCGGCCAGGCCTCGCCCTTGATCGGAATGTCGAGGCGGGTGGGCAGCCTCTCGATGGTCATTCCTTCGCGGAGGATGATAAACGCCTCTCGGCGGCCGTCGTTATAGACGTACGGGCCAGCTTTCATCAGCTTGGGGGCGATAGATGTTACTCGCCCGAAAGGTGAAAGGGCGCTGATGACGGCTGCATCCCCCACGAAGAAGGGGAGGTTGCCCACCGTAATTCTCTCCGCCCTTTTCCGGAACGGGAAGGCCCTGTGGAGAGTTCCCTCCACCTCGAGGCCCTCGTTGACGAGGCGCTCGGCCATGCCTCTGCTTGCCATTCCCACCAGGAAGTGGCCGTTCATCTTGGTCACTTGGAAGACATCCCTGGTGCTCCCAAACATTCGATCGATGGCCCTCATGTAATGGTAGGGCTCCAGTTCAGGGCTGCGCTCTACGAAGACGCAGTGGTCGTCGGTTGAAGATGCCTGCCGCGCCCTGGCCTCCGCGATATGCGCCCTAGTGGTCCTGACCTCCTCCGCCCGCGATGCCCATCCCGTAGACGATCGTGGCCGGCGAGTGGCCCCTGCGCCTCTGGTGCCGGAGGAAGGTGCAGCCGCTGCAGGAGAACCCGGCGAGTCGCGGCGCCTTTTCTTATTCTTGATGACGGTGAAGTCGTCGTCCTTTCCAGGGCCTTGGTCCTCGGTGCAGTCCGCCCAGTTTCCCAGAACACCGGCAGCGCCATTGGATGACGTGGCTGCTGCCGAGCCGGTCGTGACGTCACCGTGCGCGGCGGCCAGATTTGCATCTTTAACGCCTGTCGGCGGATTTGCATAATTTTGACTTGCGCTTTGATTATTTGAAATTTTCCTCTGCAGATCTTTTGCAGATAATTCGGCGCAAGTCAAAGCTTGTGTGCTGCGCCTTACAGGCTCTTGTGCAGCTTTTGATGGGCTTTCAGCCCGTACCAAGCTCGTCGCTATGCGCGACATTTGCACACACGCCAGAGGCGAAAAACGGCGGAGCTCGCGAAAGCTTGGCCGCACGCCCGAGTGTGTGTGTGTGTGTTTATGTGTGTGTGAGTGTTTCTATTTTTGTGTGTGTTTTAGTGTATGTGTTTGTGTATATTTTTGTGTCCGTTTGTTTCTGTGTTTGCGTATATGTTTGTTTCTGTGATTGCGTATATGTTTGTGTGTGTTTATGTATGTGTTTTTGTGTTTGTTTTTGTGTGTTTGTGTATGTATTTTTGTGTGGGTTTGTGTGTTTTCCTGTGTTTTTATGTATATGTTTGTGGGAGTTAGGGTGTTTTTATGTACTTATATGTGCGTGCTTGTTTGTGTTTCTTTATTCGCGTATATCTTTTTCCTAACTTTCGATTATTTTAAACTCCAAAGTCTTTAACAGATTTCCTAACCAACTGAACAGATACAGACCTCTCTGACTGTCTTTAATAACTTGTAAAAAGTGTTTGCTAGAAGCATTTTGTCACGACCAGCAGTCGTGTACTCTCTAGACAAGGCACATGTAGGCTCAGAAGTCTGAGGCTTACAGTATAATGTACATAGTGCGGGATCACTTTTTTATTCCCACTACTCAATCATTGCATTCAAGTTTTATCTCTATTCATAGGCCACCTTTTTAAAAATCTATATCAGTTGTATACCCATACCCTGGTACTCAGAACAATTTAAAAAAATATTTGCATATAGATATGTATAATACAATATAATGCGGCTTATGATTGTAGAACGACGTTTGACAATTTTACTGCAAATGTTTCTTTTGAACGATATATCATAGTTTATTTTAAGAAGAAATAAAGACTATTTCTATCCTTAGGGATGAAATATGAAAGGATGAATTGTGAAGTGTGATTATTTTTACATTTATCATTACTCTTCACAATTCATCCTTTCATACTTCATCTCTAAGGATAGAAATAGTCGTTATTTCTCCTTAAAATTAGTTACGATTTTTCGTTTAAAAGAAACATTTGCAGTAAAATTGTGAAACGACTTTCTACAATATAGATATATTTAATGAGCGTCTCTGAAAAAGAATATATTACAAAGATGAAATGAATCTCACAAAGGGGTCTATAGACAAAACCACCTAAAGATTTTCATAGAAGAACGAACATTTTTATTAGAATTTTCAATGCATATATAACTTCGAATCGATCTTCCACGAACTAATTTCAAAATGTATGTTGAAAATTCCTAATTAATTTTATTCATCTTTCCACATTTGATGTTTTGTTCCACAAAAATAATTGAAATTTCTCAAATGAATTCCAGAATAAGCGAATGCAATGGTTAGAATTTTAATGATTTCTTTTAAAATAATATTGTATATTAAATTTAAAGATTCAATTATTTTATTTTTTCTTCTTCAGAACACAAACTTCTAATTCATTTCATCATCATGTATAGAACTTTGAAAACAATCGAATTTTTCTGAAAATAACTTTATTGATTTTGCTTTCCATTTACGAATTTTATAGTTGTTGTTGTTGTCGTGTCCAAAGAAAAGCCTCAGATGTCTCCATGCATCTCTATCACAGCAGCAGCAATCTCCACTATCTTGGGAATTTTATAGTAATTTGACTATATTGATCAGGTTTTAACATATTGTTACGACTCTTTTCAGCCGTCGATGTTTGCGTGCAAGGTTTCTGAGAAGACAATGTGGGTTCGTTTTGGATACAGCTTATTACTATAAATTTATTACCAGAACTTTAAAAGGGATATTAATAACTGTACATAGGAGATTGACTTGCCTTCATTGCCGCCCCAGGTAGGTTCCTCCTCGTCCTTCTTTGCTCCGTCCTCCACTTGTTAATCCACACAGTCTCGGAGCCCACTTCCTCGCAGCCAACTTGCCGCGTCTGTTGTCACCGCCGTTCTCCCTGCTGCAAGTCCCGTTGTCACCAGACAGACTTCTTCCCCCAGACTGCCATGTCTTCTCGGCAAACAAATCCCCGGCAGGCCGGCCGGCTTCCTTCCACCACGGCACCAGCTGGACTCCCTGTCTGCCACCCCCACCTCTGGAATTTGTCAATCAACACTTCCTGGAAGGGGCCCCTGCATACCTTCTTCTCTTGGCTTTCTCACTTCTTCCCTTCTACTACTCTGTTGCATCGCTTCACTGCCCTCTTCTCAATCCTTTTCGTCCCGAAAAGGCTGATTTCACCAGAGGCTCTGATCGGACCCTTTGATCTCCCTGACGTCTCTGGCCACATGAGGGTCGTCCGCCTCCCGGAAGCGTAGCGGCAGGATTAGCGCCAGCCCTTGTTTGCAGAACCACATTTTAACTCGGGCTTTCTTTCCACTCTCAACCAGTGCGGACCGCCATTGATTGGTCTCGCTGTCTAGCACAGGGCGGTGGTTCTCCACACGATGGAGGCCATATTTCACTGCCTACGATGCTTTCATCTGATATTTTGAATTCTCCTTGAGAACACTCTGTAGCCTCAATGTACAAAGGGTTGTGATCGTTTGTATTGCGCTTTCGCCGCTTCCTTCCACGACGGGGCTGTAGATCGCCGATCTTTACAGTGGATTCGCCCACCTGATCCACGCTGTCCATATCGTGGCCTCCCTTTTCTTCTTTAGGTTTCCCATTCTCTTGCTCTAGAGGCTCTCTCTTTCCAAACCCTTCAAACCTGGGCTTCTTAGTGCCGACCACGCACAGGGCTGTGGATTTTTTAAACCTTCTGGAGGTGTCGGATCCCGTGGCAGTCTCAAGGACGGTAGAACTTTTCCTAGGCGGTGGCTGCTTGATCTGCACCTTGTCGGGCGAAGGAACGAAGATGAATGGTACACATTCTTGGCACATCTTTTCAGCTTGCATTGCAGACGACGGCGCTGACACATTGCGCGCGACTTCCGCGTCACAGACATTGTCGTCGGAATTCCACAGAGCGTCCAATGCTCTATCCCGTTCAGTCGGGTCGCCGGCTCCAACTTCGGGGTGCTTCGACCATCTAGCCGTGTCGCACTTCCACGAAGCACCCAGCTCCGTCCCGTTCAGTTGGATCGCCGCTGTAGTCCCTGACAGCCTGTCACTGTCGCCGAAGTCAGCCACGCCGTCACATTGCAGCTCGCCAAGATCGTTCTTGTTTTCATGGAGTATTTTAGAATGGATCCCAAGAGTTGAATTCCCACACTGTATATCACCTTGAGGGCATTCTCCTTCCGTCCGCTTGATTTTATACAAAACACTCGTGCCACAGCCGATGTCGGAGGCGATCAGCTCACCCTCCTCCGCTACACAACCAGTCTGGATCATTTCCTGCTGTCGACACTCTTCGGACTTCTGGAACACGGGAGAATCTTCTAGCGTAGATTCTGACAGTTCACTTACAACGTCTCCTGACGTGATGATCTTTGTTGTGATGGTCTTGTCGGGATCTTCATCACCAGGGATCGTCTTTTGTCCCCTCAGACATTGAATACGTGGGCTATTGGTTGCTGTGATTGTTTTTGAAAAGCCATCCGGATTTCCTGGCGGTAGTACATTGAACTTAACTTCGCAAGACATGGGTGTGGCAGAACGTTTGACATTCCGAATATGCTCGAATCGGCTCAATCGAGTATCCAAGTTTTCTCCGAGCTCATCTACTTTCTGGCTTATCAGACTGAGCAATTTTGTGAATTTTTCAATTTCGGGTTCGGTTAGTTTTTCCATTTTTCTTTTTAAATTAGCGCAAAATAAAATCTTCAATTAAAATTAACTAAGCTGTATCCCACTTCTGACACCAAATGTTACGACTCTTCTCAGCCGTCGATGTTTGCGTGCAAGGTTTTTGAGAAGACAATGTGGGTTCGTTTTGGATACAGCTTAGTACTATAAATTTATTAACACAAAGCAATAACGCGCCATCTATACATATAAAATAAAAGGATTTAAAAGCGCGAATGTTTCTTTTATACATAAAACGAACTTCTACTGTCCTTACTGCGATGAAAAAATATATTGGGAGGGCTTGGCTCATCAGTGGTGAACCCTCCCAGCGGTTTCGCCAATTTAATCCACCAGACCGCTTCTCAGAGCTCTAATACTGTATTGGATCATTCTGCTTTTATATGCTACACTGAAGGATGAAATCTTAGAAATATTTTTCAAGTAAACTATGGACATAAGCTTATAGGACAGTAGAATTACATTCAAATATTTGCTTCGAGCAATGCTCTTCAGCAAACTATAAAGACAAGGCCAGTTAGGAATAAATTAACACAAAGCAATAACGCGCCATCTATACATATAAAATAAAAGGATTTAAAAGCGCGAATGTTCATTTTATACATAAAACGAACTTCTACTGTCCTTACTGCGATGAAAAAATATATTGGGAGGGCTTGGCTCATCAGTGGTGAACCCTCCCAGCGGTTTCGCCAATTTAATCCACCAGACCGCTTCTCAGAGCTCTAATACTGTATTGGATCATTCTGCTTTTATATGCTACACTGAAGGATGGAATCTTAGAAATGGTTTTCAAGTAAACTATGGACATAAGCTTATAGGACAGTAGAATTACATTCAAATATTTGCTTCGAGCAATGCTCTTCAGCAAACTATAAAGACAAGGCCAGTTAGGAATAAATTAACACAAAGCAATAACGCGCCATCTATACATATAAAATAAAAGGATTTAAAAGCGCGAATGTTACTTTTATACATACTTTTATACAGTATTAGAGCTCTGAGAAGCGGTCTGGTGGATTAAATTGGCGAAACCGCTGGGAGGGTTCACCACTGATGAGCCAAGCCCTCCCAATATATTTTTTCATCGCAGTAAGGACAGTAGAAGTTCGTTTTATGTATAAAAAAAACATTCGCGCTTTTAAATCCTTTTATTTTATATATAAATTTATTACCAGAACTTTAAAAGGGATATTAATAACAGTACATAGGAGATTGACTTGCCTTCATTGCCGCCCCAGGTAGGTTCCTCCTCGTCCTTCTTTGCTCCGTCCTCCACTTGTTAATCCACACAGTCTCGGAGCCCACTTCCTCGCAGCCAACTTGCGGCGTCTGTTGTCACCGCCGTTCTCCCTGCTGCAAGTCCCGTTGTCACCAAACAGACTTCTTCCCCCAGACTGCCATGTCTTCTCGCCACACAAATCCCCGGCAGGCCGGCCGGCTTCCTTCCACCACGGCACCAGCTGGACTCCCTGTCTGCCACCCCCACCTCTGGAATTTGTCAATCAACACTTCCTGGAAGGGGCCCCTGCATACCTTCTTCTCTTGGCTTTCTCAAACTTGTCTCTGTTAACATTTATTCCTTTTTCAATATATATCTATAATGAAGGCATATCCTGACTAAAATCACATGTGCTTTTTAGATGGCAACCATTTCTTGGTTTTTCAAAAGGCCTCTGGAACCAAAAATATTTTTTATCACAGTGGTACAGCCTACTCCATGATAACGAGCGCCAACAGCGCGAAACTCGTTCATGGTTGGATTTTCTTGATTTATCAAGAAAATTGGTTGGCCAAATATCAGGGAACAGGGTAAATCAATGTTCAGTTGATTTCTGTTCTACTAGATGGCGCCCTGTCATCTAAAAAGCACGTGTACTTTTGGTCAGGATATGCTTTCATAATTTTTAATATCAACACCTGACCTTTTTATTATTTTTCTATTGTTTTCTCATATAAATCTATGTGAAAAAAACAATTTTAAAAATATAAAAAAGGTCAGGTGTTGATATTGAAAACAAAAGAGACATATCCTGACCAGGCTTACATGATGTCGGAAACGCGTCCGTGTTAGCTCTTCTTGATTGATCAAGAATGTTTATTTGGCCTCAAGATGGCCAAATATCACGGGGAAAGTTAAATAAACGTTCAGTTTATTTTTGCTCCATTAGATGGCTCTCTGCAATCTAAGAGAGCTCATATAAGCCTGGTCAGGATATGCCTCTTTCGTTTTTAATATATATCTATATAGAATATTTTTGAACCACTTGTCCTTTTTATTTGAATTTTGAGAATAATTTATTTTAAAATCGAAAGAATCTCTTAAAATTCAAATTACAATAAAACGCAGCCTCAGAGCCTCAATTTTGGCCTTTATATACCTATTTCTTGATTTATCAGGACCAATATTTGGTTGTTAAGGTAAAGCCTGCACCACGCTGACGAGGGCCAACAGCACGAAACACGTTCGTGATTGGCTTTGCTTAATTTACCAAGAAGATGGGTTGACCAAATATCATGGTACAAGTTTAAATCAACGTCTAATTGATTTTTGTCCTACTAGATGGGGCTCTGCCATCTATAATGATTATAAGAGAGGTCAGGATATGCCTTTTTTTGTTACGATGCACTAGCGCGCCATCTGTTATGAAATTTCGAAACTATTTTAGGTGCGTAATATTCTTTTTGAAAACAAACAATTTCTACTGCCCTTACTGCAATGGAAAAATTAATGGGAGGGCCTGGCTCATCAGTGGTGAACCCTCCCAGCGGTTTCCTACCATACCGCTGTTATATTGCATTTTTCGATCTTTGAATTTTCATAAGCCTTTTTTGTTTTTAATATTTTATATATATGCACTCACTTCAGAATATTTATCTCTTTTTTTTTTGCTTATCCCTAGTACACGTGGTACAGGCCATGATAATCATGGTGGGTAGAAGTTGGCGACTGCTTTTCCTGTGAGTGCACCATATATCTACACATGTGAAAATCAATTCGACTTTCCACTTACAAATGTGCCAGAGCCCCGTTTGGTTACTTGCACTAGCTGGTGGGGATTTATCTTGGGGATCAATCATCAGCCGCGTTATATTGTATTTTAAATGTTACTTTAAGTATTAGTTACGAACGGAAAAATACGTCCAGGGTAGCCAAGTGGACAAGGCACCTGCCCGGTAAGCAGAAGGGTGTGGGTTCGATTCCCGCCCCTGGACACTTTTTATTTTTCCGTTCGCCATTACTCTTCATGTTTCACCTTTCCATACCTCATCCTCAAAGTTAGAAATGTCGCTATTTCTCTTTGAAAATAAATTTCGATTTTTATAAAAGAAACATTCGCGGTATAATTTCAATTTTCGTTTTACAATCATCAGCCGCGTTATATTGTATTTTAAATGTTACTTTAAGTATTAGTTACGAACGGAAAAATACGTCCAGGGTAGCCGAGTAGACAAGGCACCTGCCCGGTAAGCAGAAGGGTGTGGGTTCGATTCCCGCCCCTGGACACTTTTTATTTTTCCGTTCGCCATTACTCTTCATGTTTCACCTTTCCATACCTCATCCTCAAAGTTAGAAATGTCGCTATTTCTCTTTGAAAATAAATTTCGATTTTTATAAAAGAAACATTTGCGGTATAATTTCAATTTTCGTTTTATATATATTGCTTCATTTTAATACATTTCAAATTGTTTTAACATAAATAAATTGATTTACCATACGCTTACATTTGTATTTTATGATGCACTAGCGCGCCATATGTTATCAAAATTCGAAATTATTCTAAACGCGTAAGATTCTTTTTGGGAGGGTTCACCGCTGATAAGCCAGGCTCTCCCTTTAATTTTTCCATTGCAGTAAGGGCAGTAGAAATTGTTTAATTTCAAAAAGAATCTTACGCGCTTAAAATATGAAAAAGGCATCTCCTTATCGTGCAACTGAAAGTTGCTGATGGCTTGCGCCATCTATCGGAATAAATATCAACTATTCTCGATGATTTTTAATTATTCCAGAATTGCCCAAATACCCATTCTTAATTAATCAAGAAAAGCTAACCACAAGAATGGGTATTTGGCTAATTCAGGAATAATTAAAAATCAACGAGAATAGTTGATATTTATTCCGATAGATGGCGCAAGCCATCAGCAACTTTCAGTTGCACGATAAAAAGTTGCCTTTTTCAAAATGTATGCACCTTATCTCAGTACAATATTCACTTGTACTATTTTTTCGCGTTTAAAATAGTTTCGAATATTTGTATTTGCTAATTTCACACTCGCTTTTTATATAAAAACATTTAAAAACTGTAAGAAAATTTAAATATGTATTTCAAACAGATATTTCCTATTAATATTTATACATAACGTAAAAAATAAAAAGGGAACTGGAAGAAATTTTTCTCTTGTTGAAAAGTTCTAATATTTTCGATTTGCTATCGCGTGAGTAGAATTCTTCCAAGTTTCTAGGAATGTTTTGATGGCCGCGGTGGTGAAGTAGTTATTACGTCTTGTGTTCTTTGGGATTTGATGGGAATAAATTCTTAGAATTTTTTACCCATTCTGAATTTATTCGGATATATTCACATTAGAAAAAACCTTTTGTACATGTACTTCATATTAATTTATTATATTATATATAACCTACTGATGGAATGCCCACTCTTCTTCACCGCTAGACAACAGACAATAAATAATGTTGTAGATCTATATCAATTTGTAAATAGCAGAGAGAATTATCATAGATTTAACTATTTTTGTAAATATATTTATGATTATATCTTTCAAGCCTGAAAGGTTCAGGTTCCTAATATATATTATTGTTTCTCTTTTTATTTTGATTACCTTCTTGTATAATATGTTTATAACTGTTTCTGTTTAAAAAACGTAAATCGGCGCAATTATCCCTAGACGGGATATCGCGTTTTGTGTGTTGAAATAAAATAAAATAATTAAACCTTTTTTTAACTAATTACCCAAAGGGTCATTCCTTTATCAATTATCAATTAATTTTCATTCTTGTATAGTTATCTATTGTTATTTTGGGGGTCAGTGGAAAGATAGTCTAAACCGTTGGATTTCGACCGCTACGACCCGGGTTCGATTCCCGCAATGAGCACTTTTTCTGATATAAAGAAAATGCTCCAATGGCCCCCGATTCATGCAAAAGTCTAACCCCACCAGCTAATGCAAGTAACAAAACGGGGCTTTGGCACATTTGTAAGCGCAAAGTCGAACTGCTTTTCACATGTGTAGACATGTGGTGCACTTACAGTAAAAGCAGTCGCCTACTTCTACCCACAATGTTTATCATGGCCTGTACCACGTGTACTAGGGATAAGCGAAAAAAAAGTTATTTATCTGGAATTATCCAGAGATCATTTGGAAATTCTTCAGGAAAAATCAATGCTAAAAATATTAATTTATAAATTATATATTTGAATGCAATTTTCAATAATATTTGATAGTAAAAGCTTTTTCTTGTATTGAAAGATTCCATTTAATAAAAAAGCTTTTATGAAGATTAATTTTAGGAGTTAAACAAATGCCATTAAATTCCTGTTTACATTTTCTCATCTTTTTCATTTTATCTTACTTTATTTCTAATGCATTTACGTTGTTTCTCTATAACAATTATATATATGTATAGATGTATTAAACTTTATTAAAGATAGAAAGTTGATATTTTAGCTGGAGGTCTTTTCCCTATTTGTTTTACTAGAATTATATTCCATCTGACATTTAATTAATGTTATTATTATGAAGACGACTCTTTCTTACTTTATAAATACTCTCTTAGTAAAGTTTAGAATATTGTTTTAATTACAGGGCGTCCAAACACACCCACAAACACACACAGAAAAGTCCTATATTCACTCACAATCAACTTAATCACAATTATATATGTTATATAAAAATGAATGAGATTTTCTGCTTGATTTTCGATCAGTAATTTAATTGAGTTAAAGGGATATATAAAAAAAAGACATAATTTGTTAAAGTACTGCCTGGCTTAAGGCGAGTATAATAAGGAAAAACAAAAGATTATTTACATAATGTACAAAAGTTTTGAGCCGGCCATTGGGATAAAACAACAACGAATTTTTATAGGAGAAGAGTGACCTCTGGCGGTCGATTTAACAGAGTATTTGAATCTATGAAATTATAATTTAAAATAAAATAATATTTTAATATAACATATATACATTTTATTTTTTTAAAATTATATTTATTACAAAACACACGCTATATCCTATGTGGATATTTGCATGTAAATGTTTAATCTATTTTATGTACATAGTTTTTAAATATATATATACAAATTATTTATAGTTTTAGAGAGAGAGTGAAAGTTATTTAAATTTACATTTTAGAGCAATAAATTATACAAGAAACAAAGATTATTTACATACATATTATCAAAAGTCCAATATATACAATTATATTAAAAATAAAAAAGGCATCTCCTGACCACGAGCACATGTGTTTTTTAGATGGTAGAGCGCCATCTAGTGGAGCAAAAATAAACTAAACGTTTATTTAGCTTGCTCCGTGATATTTGGCCAACCCAATTTCTTGACAAATCAAGAAAAGCCATCCAAGAACGCGTTTCGTATTCTTCCCGTCAGCGTGGAGAAGGCTGTAACCACTGCGACCAAAAAGATTTTTGGACCCAATGGCCTCCCGAAAAATCAAGAAATGGGTATTTAAGGCCAAATTTGCGTAAAGACGCTTAACACATGAAAAAACAATAGAATATATATATATATACATCATGTAATTTATATATGGAAATTTTGCCGGGAGGATATTGATCTAAAAAGCTAAAGGTAACCTGTCCCGTCAAAATAGACGTCAAAACTAGACGCCATCTATTGACCGTCACCGCAAACTAGCGGCCTCAAGTCGGTAACAAAGCCACAAAACTTACTTTGGCAAACTTAAAAGCGTCCACCTAGAGACCATTGTTTCTGGCTAATGGCCCTCGTCAGCCTAGGACGGACTTTATTCCATGAGATCCACAAGGGATACAATGGAATTTTGACAATCTGCCAAAGAGGTGTTTAGCTGGCTAAGTAGCTAGGCCAAATCTATGGCTAAAATATAGATGGAAATTTTGCTGGGAGGATATTGATCTAAAAAGACAAAGGTCTTCAACAATGACGTCTAAAACATAATGGCGTCTAGCTTTAACATCTATTTAGACGAGAGAGGCTACCTTTGTCTTTTTAGATAATGTATTTTATTATTGTATCAATATATTGTTACGACTCTTCTCAGCCGTCAATGTTTGTGTGCAAGGTTTCTGAGAAAACAATGTGGGTCCGTTTTGGATACAGCTTAGTACTATGGATTTATTCCCAGAGCTTCAAAAAGCATGTTAATAACTAGACACAGTAGATCAACTTGCCTTCAATGTCCGCCCCGGGTAGGTTCCTCCTCGTCCTTCTTTACACCGTCCTCCTCTTGTTGATCCACACGGTCCCGGAGCCCACTTCCCGTCGCCAACTTGCCGCGTCTGTCGTCACCGCCGTTCTCCTTGCTGCAGGTTCCGTTGTCACCAGACAGACTGCCATGTTTTCTCGGCGCACAAACCCCCCGGCAGACCGGCCGCTAACTTGGCTGCTTGTTTCACGACGACACCAGCTGGACTCCCTGTCTGCAGCCCCCTCCTCTGGAATCTCTCCATCAACACCTCCCCGTGGAAAGGCCCCTGCATACTTTCTTCTCTGGCTTTGCTCACCTATTCCCTTTCACTTCCTTTCTGCACCGCTTCAATATAGAAAACTCTAAGAATAAATAAAGAAAAAGGCATTTTCTTATCGTGTAGCTAAAATTTGCTGATGGCTTGCGCCATCTGTGGCAATAAATATCAAGTAATCGTTGATTTATAATTGTTCCAGAATTAGGAAAATATCCTTACTTGTTATTTAAAAAAAAAAGGTAAACATGAACGCATTTCTGGCTGCTGGCTTTCATCAGCTTGTTGTAAGCTGTACTGCAACGACCAAAAAAGCTGATCTTTGGGGCATCTTTCAAAATCATGATTTTCACATTTGTACTAATATCCTTTCATAAAGTAGTTTATATATTTCTCTAAAAGGTAATAAAGTAAACCATAATTGAAGGTTTTGAATTTTTATTAGTTCAAATTGAAGAGACTTCATTGACCATTTATATAAAAGTTAATTTATACTTCACTAATAGAAAATAATTCCATCTTTTTTTGCAGAGTAAGTCAAGGTTCGCTGAAACATCAAAAGTATAAAAAGTTTGAAGAGAAGTCTTTAAATTGATTTTTTAAAGGTAACTGAGAGAGAGATTATATAAACAATGAATTATGAGTGAAGAGGACTCCACCATCTTGATAGGGTCCTCCTCCATACCAGGAGGGGTTCTTCTTGGACCCCCGCAACTCCAGGGCCAGAAAGTGTCTATATATCCGTGCCTTTGCAGACGCCAGAATTGCCAGGGCGTCGTCTTCCAGGTCATGCCCGAAGATTCAGCTCTGCTGAGAGAGATTACTGGAAATAGTTAAATTAATTATAAATTTATTTAATTCATCCAGCCAAAAATTGAATAAAATTTATT
Organism: Cordylochernes scorpioides; assembly: GCA_030710605.1. Lineage (NCBI taxonomy): Eukaryota > Metazoa > Arthropoda > Arachnida > Pseudoscorpiones > Chernetidae > Cordylochernes > Cordylochernes scorpioides. The sequence goes on along the minus strand of CP092874.1, from coordinate 92,490,675 downwards.
TATTACCACTTACCAGTTGCAAATAAGACACGCTATATCCGATCTAGATAATTACGCGTGAAACTATCTAAATTAATTCATATTGTAGTAGAGTAGGTAACAGAATTATCAAAAATAAAAAAATAAGAAAAAGAGCATTGAATAAACATATACATTAAACAAATAAGCAACAACATAAACAGATAGAAGAAATCGCAAGGTAGTTTTTTTACAATATGTTAAGCAATGATGGAAGTTAATGAAGTTATCTGTAATAATTAGTATCGTGGAGAGAGAAAGTTGATCAAGTTGAGCTATTTACAATGAGTTATATTCTAAAGTAACTTATTAATTATTTACATTGATGTAAATCAAGTCGCATAGTAGTGTAGTTCCTCAATCTGCATGAAGCTGTCTATTTATAATTAAAAGTCTGCAGAACCTATTAAATTTCGTATGTTTTTGTAAATATTTCTTGTAGGATAAAGTCGATGTTTTATTAAGCCCGTTGAAGAGCGATTATCACTTGAATGCTAGCATTTTGTAATAAAAAGAAACTCATTGTGAGAAAATATTTGGCAATTTCAAAAATTTCATATACCTTTCCCCATTATAAACTATTTGACCCAGATAGGTTCTTTCCATCTTGCTCTGCTGTCTTAGGTTTGACACCAGTGGGCATGAGTTCAGAATGTATTCGAGGGTTTCTTGCTGAATATACGTTCAAAAAAGTATTACTGAATCCTAACATATACAGAAATAGGAGTGAGATACAAATTTTGCTACAAGTGAAAAGGGTTCAGTTTAGGGTTATCTTGTTCACCGATACAATAAAAATTTGTATTTGCTAACTGCGAAGTACCTTCTAAAATATTTGTCGCATACCTTGAGATGTTTGCATAATATTGTCGCGAAATTGCTGGCTCGGCAACCCTGGAGCTCTGACGTCACTACCTGTGGATGCAACCCATGCGAGGCCGCGTGGGCACGAGACTCATTCTTTTCTAAGCTCTCTTTGTTTGTTTACTATTTAATATATAGCTCTCTTTGTTTGTTTACTATTTTATATATAGATATATAGGTGAAGAAAGTAATAAAGTAAGAGTTTTCTTTTGCCCCTTAAATATTCTATTGTCTTGTAAAAATCGGGCTTGACAAGTAAAACATTACAAAATGGCGCAGCCGACAGGATTATCAGATTCGACCATTGAAAGCCTCATCAGGACGATGGCGGATCAGCAGCGCTTGATGACGGACTTTCTTCTTAAAAATAAGAGTGAAATTAGAGTAGGTAGGCCAGTTAAAATGGATGTGGCTACCTTTGATGGAAGAAATGCGGATCCTAAAATTTGGATCAAAGTATATGAAAATATTTGTGGAAACAATGGATAGGTTGGAGACGAGGCTAGAATCAATGGAATGCGATCCTATCTGACAGGATCGGCTCTATTATGGTTCGACAACAAATTTCAGGATGAAGAGGAATATTGTTGGAAAGATTGGAAGCAAGAATTCATTTGTTCTTTTAACGAAAATCCAATTGTGAGTTACGACCGTGCTTTCAATTGGAGATATCGAGGAGGATCCTTGGTGGAATATTTCTACCAGAAGCAAAGAAAGATGCAACTTGGTATGCCTGGCCTTAGCGAGGAATTATTGATTATTGGGATAATCCATGGACTTGCCCAGTATACGCAGGAGCAACTGGCCATGGCAAATATTAAATGCAAGCAAAATCTACTCAAACTCCTGGAGAACATCAGGCCTATATCGGAAAAGAATTATTCTGAATCCAGGCCATCTGCAAGAACTCTTGGAACAGTCAAGAAACCAGTTCATTTTACTGAATCTAGTGACACGGGGTTACACCAGGCGGCGAATGATAGAAATGTTTCGTTCTTGCCAAAAAACTGACGAGTATGGGTTCGCCGGTCCCATGGTCAAAATCGACCCTTTTTTCAATTTGTGATTCTCCCCATTCCTTCATTGATGTGACAATAAACTCTCACTTGGTAAAGGCCTATCTGGACAGCGGTTCTTCTCTCAATCTGATACATAAAAATGTAATACAAAAAAAAACAGGCGGAAAACATACCCTACCAAGATTTTAATAAACACAATCAACCATAGTAAATTCACTGCTACCGAAGCCATTAATCTGGTTTTGGAGGCTGGGGAACAATCAATCGAAATCCAGGCCATTGTCCTCCAAGATATGCCCTTTGATCTGTTGATTGGTAAGCCTACGTTAAAATCCCTGAAATTGAAGTGGGACTTCTTTACAGATCAAATCAGTTTTTTTTTTTTCTGAAACTGGCCCGGATCTCGTTACCAGGAGGGATGTCGAAGCCAAATACCCCAGCCTTTGCAAAAGGACTTTTCCAATAATTTCAAAATTTGAAGTTGACTTTGGACTGCAAGAAAATTTTCGAATTATCAGTACAAAGCCATATCAATTAGAAAATACAAAAAGAAACTGGTTAAATATGAAAATTAGATCGATGCTAAGCGAAGGAATAATTAAACCATCAAACTCGGCATTTGCATCTCCTTGCATAGTAATTCCAAAAAAGAATGGAGACTATCGATTATGTATCGACTATCGAAAAATTAACGATGAAACACTCTTGGATCCTTTTCCCTTTCCTCGAATAGATGACATTATTAATGTGTTCGGAGGATGTCGTTTTTTCTCAAAGCTCGATTTGAAGGACAGATTCTGGCAACTTGGTATATCAGAGAATACTCGAAAATACACTGCCTTCGTAACTCCATCTGGTCATTACGAGTTTTCAAAGCTTCTGTTTGGATGGAAAAATTCTCCAGCTAAGTTCCAGAGAATAATGACTACAATTCTAGAAGACCTACTAAATGAAAAGGTAGTAGCATATATCGATGACATCTGTTGTGGTGGCTACACTCAGGAGGATTGCTCCATTTTGACGCATAGAATTCTTGAACGGCTGAACACTGCGGGCCTAGTGCTAAATCTTGATGAATGTCAATTTTGCGTCCCTCGCATAGACTTATTAGGGAGAGTTATTGATGGAGACACAAAGAAAATAAGGTCTGAAGTTACCGAAAAGGTTCGAAATATGAAACGTCCATACAATTTGAGGTACTTACAGTGTTTCACCGGATTGACTAACCACTTCCGCGCCTTTATAAAAGATTATGCTCATATAGTAAGACCATTAGACAAATTAAAAGGAAAAGATTTAACCTTCGAGTGGGATTCTGAATGCGAGACGGCTTATCAAAAACTTATCGCACTTATTACTGAGGAACCAATTCCTAGGGTTCCTGATGGGAGATTGCCATTCGAGCTATCAACAGTCCAGCTACTATGGAACTGGAGCCATTTTATATCAAAGGGACCTCCAGGAAAAAAAGATGTAAACAACTCCGGGTGATTGGCTATTACTCCTACACCTTTACAAAAGCCGAACAAAATTATTCTGTTACCGAGAAAGAGTGCTTGGCGGTATTAAAAGCTGTTAAACATTTTCGTTCCTACTTGGAGAGTCGCCCTTTTGTGGTGCATACCGATCACCGAGCCTTAACTCAACTTTTAAGTTGTGGAGAACTTAGAGACCGTTTGGCCAGGTGGCAGTTATTCCTGCGCTCCTTTAATATCATAATAAATCATCGGTCGGGAAAGGAACTGAGGGACGCCGACGCGTTGTCACGATTGTGTGTAAGCGTCCCAGACAAGTCTGATGAACAGACGTTCTGGTTGAAGCATAAAGCTTTAGAGCTAAAATACGACGAACAAAGAAAATCTTATTTGGTGACTCCTGAACAGGTTCCTAGCATTCTCAACTTATATCATGATGATCCTAAATCTGGTGGCCACTCGGGATTCTGGAGAACCTATTATACAATTAAGAATCGATTTTGGTGGCGAAATATGAAGGGGGACATTCGACGTTATGTTCAATCGTGTTCTACCTGTCAGAAGGTGAAGGCCAAATATAGATCTACCTCTGATCAGATGATTTTGCCTATTCAATCTCATGTTCCATTTCATACGGTTCATGTTGACTTCGCAGAACTCAAAAAGAAATCGGAATCCAATGCCTCTACCCAGTCATTTTTAGTAGTGATTGATGAAGCTACTCGGATTGTATACGCTAAATGTATGAAACAGTCGGGTAAAGCTCTAAAAGAATACTTTACGGACCATCCCGTTCTTAAAAATGTAAAGAAAATTATTTCCGATAGAGGTACCTCCTTTACTCGAGGGGAATTTTACAACTGGACGCAGGAGAGGGGAATCAGGTTTCTTCATACCAGTCCTTATCACCCTGCGGGAAATGGTCTAGCCGAGAGAGTGATTCAGGAAATTAAGACCTTCATGGAGTGCTATCCACAGTTTCCTAAAGGATGGAAATGTTGCTTGGAGGCAGCCGTAAATTATCACAATAGACATCATAATACCTATCTGGGATGCTCTCCATGGTATAAATGGAAGGGAACAGTACCAATAGTGCCTGCTGACGAGGAATTGGGCTTACAACTCCTTAGAATTGAAACGGAGAATAATGACAAACAGCGCCATAAATACCGTCTGCGCACTAAATATTATTATAATAGAAACCGAAGAAGACCTACTGATATCAAACCTGGAGATTCGATTCTGGTGAAACACCAATACACAGGTAAACAACGGCAGACTGGACCCCATGTTGTTACTGATGTAAAGATGGTGGACGGCTATGTTAAATATGTCCTTTATGAATCGGAACGAGGAACCCAGAGTGCCCACATCACCAACATCTTTAAATTTCATCATAGACCACCAGGAGTCCCATCACAGGAGTGATGAGAGGTCATGGAGGGAGAGTCTGTCGCATACCTTGAGATGTTTGCATAATATTGTCGCGAAATTGCTGGCTCGGCAACCCTGGAGCTCTGACGTCACTACCTGTGGATGCAACCCATGCGAGGCCGCGTGGGCACGAGACTCATTCTTTTCTAAGCTCTCTTTGTTTGTTTACTATTTAATATATAGCTCTCTTTGTTTGTTTACTATTTTATATATAGATATATAGGTGAAGAAAGTAATAAAGTAAGAGTTTTCTTTTGCCTTAAATATTCTATTTTCTTGTAAAAATCGGGCTTGACAAGTAAAACATTACAATATTGTTACATAGAAAGAAAATCACATTCCGGATTGGAAAGAGAATGTTCTAGAACGTTTAAGAATAATGTAGAAAAAGCGGAAGACAACTGATTGGCCAATCTAAAGCGATTGCGCAAGGCTTAGTGCTGGCGGCTTTCTGATTGGCTGACCAACTGTGGACGTTCTGGAAAGATCTACTCCGGGATATATAGGGATGAGGAACTCATGCCGGGGGAAGAGAGGGAAGAAAGATAAGAAGTGAAGTAGAAGAACGAAGCTACGTGGTGTACTCCAAGCAAGCTGCTGTCTCAAAAAGTCGGACTGCTGCCTACCACCGACGCCGGTTGTACTTCCCGGAAGATTCTAGAAAGTTCTACGAACTTCTGTCTCCTGTTCTGTTCTTGTTTTTTCTTCACTGTTTCGCAGTTGGTGAGTTTGTAACTGCTGTTTTCTTTATTGTTGTTTTATTTTGCATTTTTCTGTAATTATTTTATTTATTAGGCTTAAATAAAGTCCTAAAGATCCTTTGTACCTACGGAAGTTATTCTTTGTCAACCAACAACGCAACAATATTGTAAAACACAACCCGTTAGATAATTTCACAAAACCGATTATTGAGATTTCACCGTCACTCAGTGTTGTGACGACAGTTCTATAGAGGTAGTCGCTCACCTCTATTCTTGGTCGGCGGGGGTTGAAGGTTCAAAGTTGAGATGTCGCTGCTTATAACACTTTTAAAATATAAGACGAAAACAGGAGGGATAATTATATTCATTATAAATTAAGAAAATAAGTAAGGTATTATTTAATTGAATATATATTTAAATATTTACACTAAAAGAATCGGGGATCAGGGCAAATTCTCGTGTTCGAAAGTTGTTTACAAGTTCTTCTCTTATTGTTCTTCTCATTTCAGCCGCTGCATCCCCGTAGCCCCCACCGTCGGCCTCCCATTGGCTGCTTTGAACTCCTTCTTTTCCAACACCGATTATTCTAATTCATTATTTCTCAAATTCAAACCTCCAGGTAATTTTAAATAATTCATTGCTGAATAATCTTTGAGCGGGGATGATAATTGGAGTAAGAAATGGGCTTATGTTTCTTTTGTTTCACTTTATTGGTTCTTTTTTTTATTATCGAAAAGAATAAATTTAGAGAGAAAATGCCAATAATAATCCAATTTGCATATGGAAAAACTATAGATTTAAATTAAGTTTTTCTCCAAACCACACACATATTGAGAATTCGATTTAATTAAAATTTAACAAATTAAGTTAGTGAAAGTGGCTGTGAAGAAATATTGATTATTGTACAAAAGGGCGAGGCCTGCAACAATATTTTAGAAAACCGCATTATAATTTTGTCTGAGGGCAAATTGTTTGCAGATAAGCATTTTAATAACTTTTTAAATTTATTCTATCATCAATCAAAATTGACAGAATTTTCTATCAGCAAATTTTGGTATATTTAATGAATTAAAAAAAAAGGTATATATTGAATGTGCAACTAAAAGTTGCTGATAGCTTGCGCCATCTATCGGAATAAATTTCAACTATTTGTTGATTTTCAATTATTCCAGAATTATCCAAATACAGTTTATAATACAATATAATGCGGCTTATGATTGTAGAATGATATTTGAAAATTATCCCGCATGTGTTTTCTTTTGAACGGAAAATCGAAATTTATTTTAAGGATAAACAACGACCATTTCCAACCTTTCTTGATATATTAAGAAAAGCTAACCACGTACGTGTGGTTAATTAGTTGATATTTATTCCGATAGATGGCGCAAGCCATCAGAAACTTCTAGTTACACAATCAATAAATGCCTCTTTTCATAATTTATCCACCTGATCCAAGTACAAATTCACTTTTGTACTATTTTTCATTATATATGAATTTTAAAGTATAAATTTATAGAACCTTTTATATAATTTAAAACACGCACGATATTTTTGCTATAGGAATATTTTTATCAGAATAAAAACATTTATTGCCAGTATATTCAGTTCATTAAATAAACCGCATTATATAATTTTGTATGAAGGGAAAATTGTTTGCAGATAAGCCTTTTAATAACTTTTAAATTTATTTTATCATCAATCAAAATTGACAGATTTTTTATAAGCAAATTTTTGGTATATTTAATGTGAAGTTTTCAAGTATAAATTTATAACTTTTTATTTTAAAAATGCGATAGCCTTGCTAGATGGAGATTTTAGTCAGAATATAATCATTTGTTGTTATTGTCGTGTCCAATGAAGAGCCTCAGATGTTTCCATACATTTCTATCACAGCAGCAGCAATGTTCTCTATCTTGGGTGTGTAAAGCTCTGGGTCAATGTCAATTTTCTGTTGTTGTCTTGTTCAATGAAGAGCTTCAGATGTCTCCATACATCTATATCACAATAGTAGCAATGTCCACTATCTTGGGTGTGTAAAGCTGCTGCTCTGGGTCTATGTCAATTTTCTGTTGTTGTTGTCGTGTCCAATGAAGAGCCTCAGATGTCTCCATGCATCTCTATCACAGCGATGTCCTCTATCTTGGGTGTGTAAAGCTGCTGTTCTAGGTCCATGTCAATTTTCTGTTGTTGTTGTCGTGTCCAATGAAGAGCCTCAGATGTATCCATACATTTCTATCACAGCAGCAGCAATGTCCTCTATCTTGGGTGTGTAAAGCTGCTGCTCTGGGTCTATGTCAATTTTCTGTTGTTGTTATCGTGTCCAATGAAGAGCCTCAGATGTCTCCATACATTTCTATCACAGCAGCAGCAATGTCCTCTATCTTGGGTGTGTAAAGCTGCTGCTCTGGGTCTATGTCAATTTTCTGTTGTTGTTATCGTGTCCAATGAAGAGCCTCAGATGTCTCCATACATTTCTATCACAGCAGCAGCAATGTCCTCTATTTTGGGTGAGTAAAGCTGCTGTTCTAGGTCCATGTCAATTTTCTGCAAGGCTGCGGTCATTGTTGGACATAAGAATATGTGAGTGGGTGTTAGTTCCACACCAGGACAGTTGTTACATGTCCTATAGGTTCTCGTGCCATCTGGATGTATTGTCATTCCTTTATAGTGTTTTGTTCTAAGTCTTGTTCTAGTTTTTGTCATTTTCTTTCTAAATACAATCATTTAGTTCAAGTATATTCAGTTAAATTTTGAAAAGATGAATATTTAATTTCTCAAAAATAAAGTTTGAGAACTACTATTAACAACCAATGCCTTTAATATATTTTTTCTAGTAGATTCAACTTGAATTATCCTTCCCTCTTTCTTTGATTGATGATAACATTTTTCAAAAATTTCTATGATCCGTTTTGAATCGAACCTTGTGAAGATTGAGTGAAAAATTGAAATACCAGAAAGTAAAAGCTTTGAAATGTTTCATTTATATTGTAGCGAAGTATTAATTATTTCATTAACAGTATCATTTTTTATGTTTATATTTGCTACTCTGTAAACTTCCCTCATTGCTTATATTTTTTATCATTCATAGTTTTTTCTTGCCTTAAATAAATTGCTGTTTCATCTTGAAGCTTATCTTCCCTAATTTTCCACGTGGCAATATTATCAAATTACCACAAAACAATAACGCGCCATCTATACATATAAAATGAAAGGATTTAAAAGCACGAATGTTTCTTTTATACATAATACAAACTTCTACTGCCCTTACTGCGATGAAAAAATATATTGGGAGGGCTTGGCTCATCAGTGGTGAACCCTCCCAGCGGTTTCGCCAATTTAATCCACCAGTCCGCTTCTTGGAGCTCTAATACTGTATTGGACGATTTTGCTTATAAACGGAGCACTGAAGGATGGAATCTCAGAAATGGTTTTCAAGAAAACTATGGACATTTTTCATCGCAGTAAGGGCAGTAGAAGTTTATATTATGTATAAAAGAAACATTTGTGCTTTTAAATCCTTTCATTTTAATATTATCAAACATAACTTAAATTTTCGTTCTTTGAAAGATTTCTAAATAATTGATTCAAAAATATCTTGGAGACAATATAGAAATTAAGTTGGTATTAGCTATAGCATAGGTTATATGATTTCTTAATCTTTTGCATATTCTATATTTATCAATTCAAATATTTTCTAGAAAGTTAAGAAAATAATAATGCTGTTATGTGTTGTAAAGATAAAGGCTGCCTGGCCGGCATTCATAGTTCTTCAAATTAAAGATATTTCAGCCAGTAAATCTTTTTATTATCTCGACGTTTCGACAAAAATCTTTTGTTCTCGTCAGGAGCTATTATATGTTAAAACAATCACACAAAATTGGTAATAAATTATATAAATTTTTTCAGTGCTTCGAAAAATAAAGTTGGAAGACATGCATTGTTGTTGTTGTCGTGTCCAATGAAGCGCCTCAGATGTCTCCATACATCTCTATCACAGTAGCAGCAATGTCCACTATCTTTGGTGTTTAAAGCTGCTGTTCTGGGTCCATGTCAATTTTCTGTTGGTCGTGTCCAATGAAGAGCCTCAGATGTCTACATACATCTCTATCACAGGAGTCGCTATGTCCTCTATCTTTGGTGTGTAAAGCTGCTGCTCTGGGTCCATGTCAAATTTCTGCAAGGCTGCAGCCATTGCTGGACATGAGAATATGTGAGTAGGTGTTAGTTCCACACCAGGACAGTTGTTACATGTCCAATAGGTTCTTGTGCCATCTGGATGTATTGTCATTCCTTTATAGTGTTCAAGACATGTATTAACAAGAAGTAAAGGTAATGAGTAATATGACTAAGAGGAATGTATTTACCACCAACGTGTTTCTTCAATAAATCGGAAGCGTCTTAAGCTTGTTGTTTACTAGAGGTTTATGGTGTATTCGATTCTTTATATTTTTAAACTTCCTCGCCTATAATTGTGTTGTCAGTCAGGACAAAATACCAGATTGGCTAAACATTTTTTTTAATAACTATGTAAATATATATTTGCATCTCTACAAATCAAAAGATATATACAACAGCAGAGTATCATTCCTTTTCTTATCAGAGCTCTACAATCTCTGAGCCTAATACTCTCCACAATAATCACTGAATTTGAGATTTCTTCATTAACGTTTACTAAGTAATATTTCTTCTCATCATATCGCACAAGTTAAATTAGCATTTTGTAGCACACATAGTTTTCAATCAACCGACATTTTCACTTATTTGAATCAATTTCTTCTGATAATGAGAAAGAAAGAGAGCTTAATCATAAAACACCAATAAAGATAACAAATATCAACGAGATTAGTGGCGGACCCTTACCTAATGAGAAATTCGACCGTATTTGAACACAGATTGCGCAAAAAAAAGAAAATATATATAAAATAAAGTTAAGGTTTTCATTTATATCTTATATAATTTTTCGATTTCATTACTTTTCAGTTAGGACTTTCCAAATTTGAAGTTCACCTGAGAATGAATGAGATATGAAGGATAATAATGAATAAATGATACAATTAGTGACTGAATCATAGCATTGTGTAATAAAAATAATAATAATATATAATACAATATAATGCGGTTTATGATTGTAAAACCACATTAGAAATTATCCCGCATGTGTTTCTTTTGAATGAAAAATTGAAATTTTATTTTAAGGAGAAATATAGATTATTTCTAACCTTAGGAATGAAGTATGAAAGGATGAATTGTGAAGTGAATGATAAACGGAAAAATTAAAGTATCCAGGGATGGGAATCGAACCCACAGTGTTCCGCTTACCGGGCAGATGCCATGTCCACTAGGCTATCCTGGACTAACTAATGAAATGACAAAATATTTTGTAACCTGTAAGTTAATATTTTGGGATTTACAAGACCTATTTATTCTTTCAGCTAAATTACCATACTTAAGTGTTAGTAATATGTGTGTATTGCTTTGATTTTATTAAGATATATAAAGATTTGAATAATCATCTATCCCAGTAACTAATACTCTAGAAGAATTAGTCTTCTTATCAACATTCTTTACAAATAACTGATTGTTAATCCATGTTTTGTGATAGTAAACATTTAAAAATTATATAGTCTCTAATTTAAGAATATAGAGAACATTAAAAATATTCTCAATAATTTGCTGACCTTTTCAGAATAAGAGAGAATGATATATTTCCCTTACCTTTTACATACTTCTTTACATTCTCAAGTCACACATGATTCTCGCTTCCCCCGTATTTTTTCAAAAGAAGGGAATCACCTTTTTCTGAAGGTCATATGATCTGTTGTTGAGAATCTTCAAAATTGGAATTTTATGTTTCAGAAAGAGAAAGAATCCAATTTTATAAAAATAAAACTGAGTAATCATCTCTGTTTGTCAAAATTCGAAACTATTTTAGACGCGTATGATTATTATTTTTTTTTTCAATAAACAATTTCTACTGCCCTTGCTGCAATAGAAAAATTAATTACATTGAATTTTTCATTGCAGTAAGGGTAGTAGAAGTTGTTTATTAAAAAATAAAAAGAATCATACGCGTCTATAATAGTTTCGAATTTTGATAACAGATGGCGCGCAAATGCATCATTTAATCTATGTTTGTAACGTTTTTCAGTTGTTGTCTTCTAAGTTTGTTCTTTCTTTTATAGTATTATTTCCATCAGTGTCCATTCCTCTTTCACTACCCATACTTTGATTCTTCTCTTAAGGTTGCATTGAATATCTTGAGAATCATTGCTTGATATAGTAGTGAATAATAAATTAAAGCTTCTTTGCAGGTAATTCTCAAAAAATAAATTTGTTCACTTATCATTACCGGGAATGAATACCTCTGTATTCCTTTCAAATAAACTCTCCCAAGAATTCCATTTTTGAATCAAATATATCAGCTTCCATTTGTTCATAAGCCACAAGGAATTTGTAAATCAAATTAGATTTTCGGAGCGTTTCATGATACTCATGATTTGTAAATTCTTCAAATTTATAGGATTTGGATTTATACGATTCTTGGAGCAAACAATTTCTTTGAAAAGTATATCATTCACACCATTTGACTCTTTTCAACAATTGAATAGTTGCTTAATGATATCGCCTAATTGAAATATTCCATGTATGCTATAGATTTTATCTAATGAAATTAAATATATTTATATTAATTTATTCATAAAAACCTTAAAGGTAACATGATTAAACTGTTGGATCGTTTCAAAGACAATTCTCAGATTTATAAAATTAAACTTTAAACATTTTTAGATATAGAGAGAGAAACGAGTTAATCACCTCGTATTTAAGGCAACAAAAGAATCATCTAATTTACATACATCGTTCTAACCAGATTCAACTTGTGCAAAACAGACGACAAAAATAAATAAACACATAGAGGGTAAGTTCCTATTTTTTACAATCTTTCACACTCAAATAATAATCATTTTCTTGCTTCATAAACGATACATTGGAACTTAAAACGAACCTATTGATTTGTGTATTTACTAGATGTTATCAATATATTTTCTGAGTAAAGTAATACCGCAAGACTTAACCATGTTCCATATTTCGGAAGGTTTAGCGGTCAGTTAATTTAGATGATAGCATACGGTACTTTTAGCTATTACCGTTTGTCGACATTCGGTTCGATAAAGGAATCAGGGAAGTAAATATTGTCACTTTTTGAGCGTAATGACGCTTGACATTTCTAATTGGCTATAAAGAAGTTACATCATGCTTGTTTAATATACTATTTATACCTTTGTGAAACGTTCTACTTCTGGTTGGCTATAGTTAGACGTCCAGTAGAGATTTGACAATTGACAATTAAAAATGGTTTATTAACATCTAGTCAATGGTCAAGAGAGAGTTTACAGAGTTTAAATAGTAGAGAAAATATATACACCAGACGAGGCCTTCTCCGAAGGTATGTCTGGATCCTATCAGGAGCTTAGAATCGTCTTGAGTTCAGACTTGCGAGTTATGGAATCCGTGTCCCCAGCGATGACTGTGTTGAGGAACTTGACAAGAATAATCTTGTGTTTTGGTAAGGTATCCGAGAGGAAACTCTCCCTAAAATGGGGGTACAGGACCGCCCACGCGACATCATTAATGGGCGTCCTTCGGTTATATAGAGGCCTAGGGATATTTTCATCGTTCAGTTGTTCGATTATGTCCATTAACTGATTCCAGTAGAAATATGGTACACCAGTAACTTCACTAAACTAGACATTGATCAGTTGTTCAGTATGTTAAAGTATCGATGGCTAGACAACTGGAAAATATTCCTTAAATACAATGTTAGCTAATGGAGATCCATCGTTCGAACGTGAGTTAAGTTGAAAGTTTAAAAGTATAAGTTATAATATAATATAATGCGGCTTATGATTTAAACGACATTTGAAAATTATCCCGCATGTGTTTCTTTTGAACGATAAATCGAAATTTAGTTTAAAGAAAAATAACAATTATTTCTAACCTTAGTGATGAAGTATGAAAGGATGAATTGTGGAGGGTAATGACACTTTATTTTTCCGTTTATCATTACTCTTAACAATTCATCCTTTCATACTTCATCCCTAAGATTAGAAATAATCGTTATTTCTCCTTAAAATAAATTTCGTTCAAAAGAAACACATGCGGGTTAATTTTTAAATGTCGTTCTACAAAGGTTTAAGAGTTGAAAGTGCTGGTAGAGTGGCTGGGCCAAATCTTTGGCAATGGACGTTTCTTAGTTTGCCAAAGCTGGTGTTGAGGCTAGTCACCAACTCGAAATCGCTAGTTTGTGACGACGGTCAATAGATAGCGTCTAGTTTTGACGTTTAATCTGACCGTAGAAGTGCCCTATGCCTCTATAGATCAATTTCCTCTCGACAAAATTTTATCTATATACACTGGTCCGCAAAATTAAAGGAACAACATATTATTTTTCATTTATCTCAAATTTTATTGAACAGTTATCAATGAAATTTTATACACAAATTTATTATTCCATTATTGATTAGAATACCCGAAATCAAAGAATTCTAACACGTATTTTATGCAAATTAGCCGGTCAAGCAATGATATTCTTGCAGTCAGTGCATAAATATCTTGGATATTGTTGTTAATATGGGGTGTGATCGCCTTTAACTGATAGACAGGCTCTACATCGGTGACCCATACTAAGAATTAGGGAGTTTATCAGCTCCTGTGGAATCAACGCCACTCTTGTGTTAAGGCTGTTTCTAGCTCATGAGTGTTTATAGGAGGAGGTTGGAGGGATGAGATCCGCCATCCTAGGTTTTTCCATACATGCTCAATGGGATTTAGGTCTGGGGATCGAGCTGGCCAATTCATCCGAGCAATTGCATGGTTTTGGAGAAAAGTGTCGACCACACCAGCCCTATGTGGATGGGCATTATCATCCATTAGAAGAAAGTTTACTCCCATTTCCAATGCTTGAGGCATCACATATGCTGCCAAGATCTCGTCCCGATACCTCTGTCCAGTCAGGGTTCCTTGCCGAAAAATATGGAGTGCTGTGTGACCGCCCAAGAAGATTCCAGCCCAGACCATAAAACATTGGCTTCTGTAGGGATCCCTTTCAACCATATTTCGGGGATTATTTCTGGTTCCTACCTCTCTCCAGACAAAGACACGACGATAATAGCTGTTTAGAGATATTCTGGACTCATTAGTGAACATTACACGTCTCCATTCATCTGGATTCCAGGCGACATCTTGTTTGTGCCAATGTTCCCTTGCTCTCTTTTGAGGTGGTGTCAACGGCACACAAATTATGGGTCGTCGAGCATAGAGGCCCTCCATGTGAAGCCTTCTGCGTATTGTATCAGTTGAAATGGGAGAAAACCTTCTTCTAATGGATGATAATGCCCGTCCACATAGGGCTGATGTGGTCGACACTTTTCTCCAAAACCATGCAATTGCTCGGATTAATTGGCCAGCTCGATCTCCAGACCTAAATCCTAGAAACACTATGAGCTAGAAACACACTTTTAAAAAAGGTTGGGCGTTGATTCCACAGGAGCTTATAAACTCCCTAATTCTTTGTATGGGTCGCCGATGTAGAGCCTGTCTATCAGTTAAAGGCGATCACACCCCATATTAACAACGCTATCCAAGATATTTATACACTGACTGCAAGAAGATCATTGCTTGACCGGCTAATTTGCATAAAATACGTGTTAGAATTCTTAGATTCCGGGTATTCTAATCAATAATGAAATAATAAATTTGTGTATAAAATTTCATTGATAAATGTTCAATAAAATTTGAGATAAATGAAAAAAATATGTTGTTCCTTTAATTTTGCGGAGCAGTGTATACTTACATATTAAAAATAAAGAAGGCATCTCTCCTGACCACGAGCACATGTGCTTTTTAGATGGCAGAGCGCCATCTAGTGGATCAAAAATAAACTAAACGCTTATTAAACTTGCTCCGTGATATTTGGCCAACCCAAAGTTAGAAATAACCGTTATTTCTCCTTAAAATGAATTTCGATTTTTCGTTCAAAAGAAACACATGCGGGATAATTTTCAAATGTCGTTCTACAATCATAAGCCGCATTATATTATATTATAACTTATACTTTTACACTTTAAACTTAACTCACGTTCGGACGATGGGTCTCCCTTAGCTTGACGTTGTATTTAAGGATATCTTATCAGATGCCTATCCATCGGTCCGTTAACATACTGAACAAAACTGGTCATATTTACATATATTCCAAATTCGAGACACAAACCCTTATCGTTTATTATGATGAACCAAAACATAATTATCTTGCATACTGAATTGGTAGAGTATTTGTTGGTGAACAATTTATCAGCGCCAACTTGAAATACAAGTGAATAGCACAAAAGGATTATATGTAAATAGCTGATGTTTAGGTTTTCATGAGTCACGTAGTTGAGTAGATCAATTCTTATAAGAAGATTGTCTCAAATCGCTGCTAAGGTACAATATCTATTAATGAAATACTGCACTAATAGAAATTGACTAGGAATTTCAATGGTTCAAATAATGGCTCAAACTTATCTACTGTGAACCAGGCATCTCTAAGTAAACTTGACTCAGCATTAATATATTCAACTATAATAATTTCAAAACAGTATTGAATATATTACTTGTATAGGTATATTTATTCAAAATTAATGCATCTAGATCATAATAATCTCACATGTAGAAATAAGAATTTTATAGAAATATTTAAATAAAGATAATCTGTGTGTGGAAGTGAGGAAAGAAAAAATCTTCTCTTTCTTTCTTTCTTATCTCCGTCATGATTGGGTGAAGTAAAATGCGTCTGCCTTTGTCATTAAGACTGGAAGCACTACTCAGTGGCAGGCCGACTTAGCTCCAAAAGAAATGGCCGCCTCTGACATGAGGAACAGATACCATGTGCAGCCGCTCCTAACATGGAGTACAAACGCTGCTCATCCTGTATCCCTGGATTAGGAGCTCTTACAGGGTACTATCAGCCGGGCCAGCTGAACCCAAGTTTTTTTAGTGAGCTTGTTACTGCCCCCCTCCTCCTTTTTCATCTAGGCTTGGGACCGGCAAAGGCGGAGTTAGAGAAAAATGAATGTTGGATAGTTTGATCATACTTCTAGTCGACCACATGTCCTACTTTCTAAAGAATGGACATTTCGAAGGATCATTACCCCGTCCTTCCCATCTTTGGAGGCTATTTAATTCCACTGCGAATTGCACAAGAGCTTCTGGATTTGATGATCAAGAGGCAGTTCGCTTCGAGGCAATCTTCACTCCAGTTGTTCTCATGGTGGATCTCGGACTTTTTCCTTTTCCTCTCCGATCTACTCCTCACGGCTTTTTGCTCCTGAATCCTGTCTTCCCTGTGAGTCCTCGTATTACTTGCCACTATCACGACTGCTTTGCAAATCTCTCTCACACAAAATATATATCTTTTATACATTATTTGAGATAAATAAGAAGGTAAAAAAGAAAGACGGAATTTTGCTGAACGTTACAACCTGTTTAGATATGAAAATTATATTTAAATTTATACCACCCTCGATTCCCGAGTGTCATGAACCGGGATTGAATCCCGCGTTAAAATTTGTTTAATATGTGAACTTCACATATTATTCACTGTTTCAATTATCATAAACTAGGTTTATTTTGTTGAGCGGTACCTAATAACGTGATTTTGAACCGAACCGAACCGAATTTATACCCCAATATGAAATTATCAGGTAGGAGTAACGTCACCTTCTGTCATGTTTAAAAGGGCATATGGTAAAACGGATTTCTATCATAGAAATCCCAATTACATTTTGGTTGCTTTTGGAAAGTCTTTTTATGTCTCGTAAGAAAAGGAAGACCCGCACAAGTACATATCGGAATTTGATCGCGGCAGATTCGTAAAATACCATAAATGAGGTCTATCTTACTTTGACAGTGTTGCTCGATAGATCGGGGATGGAAAATTAGAACGACCTGCAGAATATCAATGTCCCTCGGTCACTACCGCCCAGTAGAACCGACATCTTATTCTCATGGTCCTGTAAAATCTTGAAAACACATCACGTACATTGATTTAGAAATTTAGTTCGTTGTCTTGACGCAAAGAATTACAGCAAGAATATTGAGATGATACCTGCAGTACAATATGATATCAGCATGTCGACCATTGCTGAGGTTTCTCTTAACTGTCGCAAAGGTGATATCGCCGTCAGCGGTTCTTTGAACGACGAACACGGACATGAGAATGACGTTACGTCGCCTTTTCTGAAAGATATCGGTTCTATATTCAGCACCTTGACAATTTAAACAAATTTTATTGACTTCTTGTCAATAATTTACATTAAAAATGGAAATCAAACTAAAATATAGATTATCATGCGGGTGATATGCACCGGCGAGTGAGCCTTCTTTCCCAGGCGATGATCGGGTCCTCCGGTCAGCCCAACCTGTTCGAAGTACCGGTAGATGATGGATTTGTCCGACGCCAGGATGGCCAGGTCGTCTTCTTCGAGGCCAGACACGAAGATCCAGGCTCGCAAGTCATTCAGCACCTTGATAGGCGTATCCGTATCTGGATACACTAAAGGCATCCACTAATAGCTGTTTGCCATATTCGTCGTCTTAAAGGCTTTGGAGATATGACAATTGGTGAAATTTGGTACACGTCAGGCATGGTCATAGTTCGTACAGCTGGTCAGCCGTTGTAACATTTATGAATGGGTATATATTGATAATATAACGACATCTGAAAATTATCCCGCATGTGTTTCTTTTAAACGAAAAATCAAAATTTATTTTAAGGAGAAATAACGATTATTTCTTACCTTATGGATGAGGTATGAAAGGATGAATTGTAAAGAGTAATGATGAACAGAAAAATAAAAGTGTCCAGGGATGGGAATTATTTTTCCGTTCATCATTACCCTTCACAATTCATCCTTTCATACCTCATCCATAAGGTTAGAAATAATCGTTATTTCTCTTTAAAATAAATTTTGATTTTTCGTTCAAAAGAAACACATGCGGGATAATTTTCAAATGTCGTTTTACAATCACAAGCCGCATTATATTATAATGTATTACATATTGATAATAATTATATATAGAAAATGGTAGAATTTAGGAACAAATGTTTCTTTATAAATATAAAACAAACTTCTACTGTCCTTACTGCGATGAAAAAATAATATTGGAAGGGGTTGGCTTATGAAAGATCCTGCTGCAGGTCTTGCATATTTATCCTCGGAAGGTATGAAAATTTTACATATTAAAATAGGTTTTTAATCAAGTATAAATCAATGCTTGTATTCTTTTTCGAATAAATAAAAAATCACGCAAATTGCGTGGTTCTTTCTCGAGCTTCAGCATTGAAAAATCGTTCTTTTAAAAATGGAACACACCTTCTGTATTATTCAAAATTAAGGTTTGTTCATGTATATTCTAGTTTAGGATAGGTAATACAAAATTGTCTGTATTGAACTTTTTTAAAAACTTAAAATCAGGTTGAAGTAATATAATATGCATTACAGTAGAATCTCTGTATAGGACAACACCTAATGGCAGAGCCAAATTGTCCTTTAGGGAGAGTTGTCCTCTTACCAGAGAGTTGCTAAATTATAAAAATGGTAATTTTGCAAATAAAAACTGTCCTTTGTGGAGAGGTGTCCGCTAAAGGGAGGTTCTACTGTATATAGGTATATTTAGCTAGAGATCGCAATAAAATCACTCAAAAAATGAAATATAAGTTAGTATTAGTCGAATGTCAAACTTCCATTATTGCAATATTAAATGGATACGTTAATAGCCTGGTATCTTAATAAACCTTCTGAAACTATATCTTTCATTGATTATCTGTTTCGAATAGGAGCTATAGACGATCCAGGGTGTGGAGAGAGAAGGCAGGATTCGTGTCACCTGCTTATTGAATGTCTTCCAGAACTACAGAAATCGGTAAAACATTGAAAATACAAGGATCTTTTTATATTTATAAACAGTAAGGACTCATATTTTAAATTTAGAAAATTCTGTAAATATATCTATGATTTTCTCTCTTGGTTAAAAAAAACCGTAATTGCCAAACTAGGTATATTTTTCTATTAATTTCATTAGTTAGTTGTAAATTCAAGCATTATTTTAGTATCCTTTCCTTTATTTTCTTCTTTAAACTCTACTCAAACCTTGTAATTATTCAATTATTTATGTAATATAGTATATAAGTTTAGTGTTGTTTCTTGACGTAAGCATCCCTTGTGGGAAAATCGCGTCTGATTTAATAATAGATAAATATATTTCATATTATCACAAATATTCCTGTCATAATATTAAATAAGCTATTAAAATATGTAAAAATAACATTTTGTTGAATTTCTGACATTTCCTTCAGTATATTTACTAACTCAGTATTTCAGATTACACAAATTAAATAAAAGAGACGAGTTAATCAAATTTATGTCTGTCCCTCCAGGCATCCTTCGTCTGCTTTTCAATGTTTGCATTTCCAATTGGCTGGCCGCTAATCATATTTTATTTACAGTAAACCCACTTCTCATATTTACACTTTTAAATTGATGAAAAAATCTAGTGAGATCTTTTTATATTTAATACTATAAAATGAGGCTTTTTTAAAAAAATGTATTCAACTAAATTTTACTCTATATTGATAATTAATCAGATTATACAGGGTGTACCAGGTAAATTGGGACTAACTTTGACAGTCCATAAAACAAAAACTACTTGAGATTAAAAACTTGTTTTTTTTTTTTCATTACGTAGCCATATTCATGTAAAATGCAACAGTACATGTGTGCGCAGTGTAGTGATGAAGAGTAACCGAGAATTTGAAAATCGAGCTGCCATCATCGTTGCTCTGCGCGCCGGAAGGAGCCCCAAAGAGATAGTGGATTTTCTTAAGTTGCCCAAAACCACTATTTATCGTGTCAAGAAGCAGTTTGATGAGGCCGACAGTAACAAAGAGGGGATAGCTACAAGGAAAAAGCACTCGCGTCGATCGGACAGGGTAAGAGGCGAAGAATTTGTCAAAAATGTCAAGGAGAAGATTGATGGAACCCTGGGAAGAGCATGAGGGCCATAGCCAAGGAAATGGACGTTGGCTCTATGACAATTGTCAGAACTATCCATGAGGACCTTGGTCTCAAGTCTTATGCCCTTCGGAAAGGTCAGTTGCTGACTGAGAATATGAAGAATAACAGAAAAGGAAAGGCTGCTGCCCTCCTCAACAACCTGAAACACGACTCTTTTGGCATGCTAAGGTTCTTCTCTGACGAAAAGAACTTTGACGTGGACCAAAAGGTAAATCCCAGGAATGATCGCTGGATCTGTAAAGACCCCTCAGAGATACCTGTCGTGATGCACACGAAATTTTCTGCCTCCGTAATGGTCCTTGGCGTTATCAGCAGTGAAGGTGATGTCATGCCTCCCCATTTCTTTGAGAAGGGCCTTAGGATGAACGCTGACACCTACATCAATGTTCTGGAGACCGTTGTGAAGCCTTGGATGGAAATGGTGGCCGCAGGAAGGAAGTATGTCTTCCAACAGGACTCAGCTCCAGCCCATAAGGCAAAAAAGACACAATCGTGGCTGACACTTAACGTCCCTAGTCACTGGGGTCCTGATATTCGGCCCCCTAATTCTCCAGATTGCAATCCCCTCGACTACTATGTATGGGGCGTTGTTGAGAGAGATGTCAACAAAGCTCCTCATACCACCATCCAGTCTGTCAAGAAAGCAGTTCACACGGTGATGACCCAAATGGACAAGGTCATCGTTGCCAAGGCCTGTGCTTCATTCCGCACTCGCCTCGAGACTGTTGTAGCTAATAATGGAAACTACATTGAATAAATAAAAACTATATCCTTTTATCTACTACTGTGTCAAATTTCATTCGGATATTTTAATTTTTACTTGCAAAAAATTTCAGTTAAAATACCATTGTTGAAATTCCCGATTTACCTGGTACACCCTGTATATGTTATATAAAAATTGTATTTTATTTTAGTATTATAATTCATAGTTAATAGTCAGAGTTAATAAAAAAGTTATTAATTTATCCAATATTTCCTTTAACTGGATTTATAATCATCCGTTGTGATCACTAGTTGCCGATAAAAATAAAATTTTCTAGTAAAATTTCATTTTATAAAAGAGCCTTACATAATCTCTGTTATATGACATAGTAAGGCATATATTTTAACTGCAGTGGCGGCTGTCTAGGAGATGCACCCGTCAACCAATAAGAATCCAGGCGTTAGCGAAACCT